>MU183910.1:186876-227590 GCA_016904865.1 Pissodes strobi
GATCTCGGGAACCGTAAGAGATACGAAGTCGGTTAAATTAAAGCAAATTTGTGCAATTTGATGCCCACCCAGATGCAGTTTTGAAATTTTAAAAATTCCGAATAGTTCCGGAGATATTCGTAAAAAACCGAAAAGCAGCTATTTTATTTTTATTTTTTCCTGACTTTATTTGAAGAGTTAATATAACATAAATTTAACATTATTATTGCCACTTTTTCTCCTTTATAAAATGGCAGTATCAAATTTTAAATCTGACGTTTTGTGTCCGGGCCCCCATCATCATCTTCAATTTTTTAAATACGGACCTGGATTTTTTAATTCATTTTTTAGAAGCCTTTGGTCTCCCAAAACCAACGATGTATCACACTTGTCCAATAGCGGTAACAAATATTCTCATAAGTGAAATCGGGTCAGAAAAGATCGCCCCATCTCTGTCTAACACATTATCTCTTATGGAAAAAATCTAGATTTGTTGATATATTGATAAGTGTGATACATCGTTGGTTTTGGGAGATCAAAGGCTACTAAAAAATTTAATAAAAAATCCGGGTTCGTATTTAAAAAAATGAAGTTGATGATGGGGGTCCGGAAACGAAACGTCAGATTTAAAATTTGATACTGCTATTTTATAAAGGGGAAAAAGTGGAAATAATAATGTTAAGTTTATGTTATATTATCTCTTCAAATAAAGTCAGGAAAAAATAAAAATAAAATAGCTGCTTTTCGGTTTTTTACGAATATCTCCGGAACTATTCGGAATTTTTCAAATTTCAAAACTGCAACTTGAGATCCCCATCAAATTGCACAACTTTGCCTCAATTTAACCGACTTCGTATCTCTTACGGTTCCCGAGATCCCCATGCATGCACTCGAATTTGTAGCACCCTGTATATATATATATATATATATATGTATATGTATATAAGATCTTAGTCCAATACATCAATAACTTGTTCTCTCATGAATATGACGTCACCCAGAATTGAACTCATACATCTTTGTGGCATTTCTCTCCTGCAACCATGCTGCCCTGCCACGCTGATAGGCATGCCATATATCACGACCGTAATCTTCGAAATTAAACTACTGTACGCGGTACGAAACGCAAATATTCATACATCAACAATATCTATTTAGAGTATACCAAAGGTTTATTAACGGTACCAATTGAACGTGGTTTCAGAACGATGGCGCGAAACGAAATGCAAAGTCCAGATAACAAGTCATACGATCCTGAAATGTGAGAGATAGATAAAACTATTCAAGAAAATGAATGTTACCTTAGAGAAAATTAATGGAATTCGAAATAATACGGCATTTTATGGTGATATAGGTTCGTCTCTCAGCAGGCAACCAAAATAATTGAAATGGTTATAAATTCTATCATTACACTTTCAAAAGCTCTAATCGACCCTGCTTCCTTTAAAACAATGAAACAAATTCAAATAAACTAAAGAAAAAAAATACTAAATCACGAATTAAGAAAAAGCGTTTCGATACGCTAAGATAACCAATATAAAAGGGCAAAGTGAACCGTTCAAGAATCGAATCAGGAAAAACTAACTACTGCAAGGAAAAGGCATGCAATGCACCAGAACTGGAGTTCATACAGTCATGCAAGGTACATATTTTTTAAAATTAAGGGATTAATGGTGCGAAAATAGTAAACACGTCACGTATTCTGAGACAAAATTCAGGTTTGTGTTCTTGAAATCCACCTCAAATTAACATTTTAGGGTGAGGATAGCAATGCCCAGTTTAACGCAGGAAAGACTCAAGCAGCTGTCTTCTCAAAAAAAGCAAACACCGCAAGACCTGACTTATCAATGACAGCATAAACACTGACTCTTGCTTCATCGTAGAAAACAACATGTCCTGGCGTAATCACGGAAGTATGGCAAAATGAAAGAATTTGATCAAAATACTTGTATTTCATAATATTTCATCTAGCATTGTTGAAGTTCTCACTTCTGTCGTGCGGTCTTAAGCACTCACCGTTTTTTTAGAACTGGGTACAAGCATTATTTTTTTTTATATTATTATTATTATTATTATTTGTGTTGGGATGTTTTCAATTATTTGCAGTTAGAGTGAAGACCGAGATCTTTTAAAGGAAGAAAATATATTAGGTGGTAAAAAGAAAGGAGAAACAGCAATTTTATTACAATAATGGATGTTCACTGTGGGGAATAAAATATTAAGCTCAAGAAGAGATACCAGAGAAAGCACCTTGTCGTTAAAAATAAAATCCTAGAATTCGTCTTAGAATCGTAGTAACACATATTGTCTTTGATGTATTTTCCCCAAACGCATATAGGATTCCCTTTATTCTTGGCATGCATAGCGACGGTCCACTTTACATTTTAGCGAATTCGCCACTAAATGGGTCATTTAAAATTCAAGAAGTCTTGCATTACTCCACAAAGCTCTCTCACGACTAAAGACAAAATCTATTTTCGGTGTTCTTCTTTGGTACCTATTTATATACAATTATCGAGAACACTAAATTAACTTAAAATATAACTACATTTATGGGCAAACTACTCTATAATGGTTAAAAAGGGGGGAAGTTATAATTTTATGAGATAGAATAAAAATAATTTGAAATAGTAAACATTTTAGCAAAGGAAAATAATTTCCAGAAAATAAAGTGCTCGTCAAAAAAAACCGAATAAACATAATTTTGACATTTTTAGCTTTGAGCTTTGCAAGGTTGTTTTATTGAAATTTCAAAGGAGCTTCCTTTCTGCGCCAACAAACATATATGGATATTACATACGGCTGAGAAAAGAGCAGTCCAAAAATTGACAAAGTTTAAGCTGTTGTATATGCGTTAGTACTTCTTTGTTATATTACATAATAGGCGTGGCTTGAGGTCCAAGTCAATATTTCGTGATGGTTTTGTCAATTTTAATTGGAGCCTTCTACAAAAATATCGATTTTTCCCAAAAACGATCTTTTTATACAAACATTAAGAAATTCTGCTATAGTTTCACTAATAACAATATTTCTATCGATAATCAAAGTATACTATTATACTAAATGTTTCCATGCCTAGTACAGGGTAGAAAAGGAAGAAAGAAATGCGATGAATTCAAACTTATATTGGGAATGTTGTTAACATATTTTTTCCAGCTTTAGGCAACTGCTCTATAATGTTTTTGGTTGCTGATCGCTCAGATCCTGATAATAAAACTTAGACAGACAGACAATAGACTAGAAGGTTCACTCTAAGCTCCGCCCCCAGTATTTCCCTCCTTGCCCCGTCGCGGAACCTGATGAAATGCTGGTTAACCGCTCAGGGCTCATGCCACGTTTCACCCCGTCTGGTCTAAAGTCTGGCGTCTCGCCTTTATAAGCGCTTCATCAAAAGTGCCCACTGATAGTGGACCTTCTAGTCTCTTGTTAATGTTCGGTGCTCTAAGTATGGCGGGCGTTTAAAAGATATCGTGTGCATGGAGGGGCCGAGTATCGTAATCGGAGGCTCAACAGTCGAGCGAGAAAAACAAGCGGACGGCAAGATCGTTACACCATCGCCATACCCTAAATAAATCCAGGCCAATAGGCCACTCCGAGCAGCTGTGGATGTAGTCATTTTCACATCCGCTATTCGGAGGAGATTACACGAACGAGAGCTACGTGCTGTCCTCTTCTGCTGCCTGCTCACCGAGCTGCAAGAAAGAGGTGCGTGCGATTGCATGGTGATTGGAAAACAGCAGAGTAGAATAAGCGCTTGTTTGCAACTGAATGTAGGTCAGTCTGATGAAAGAAACTTAGCTTGGAGAAAAAACAAACGAACACTATTGGAAAGAAAATATGGATGGGATGGCGTGGAACAACTGTATGGGCTGGTGTTATGGCGAATGGTAAAAGTGATCTGGATATTCTAATAGGAAAAAATATGAATGTGGTTAGATGCAGATATGTGTATGAATGAAGCTGGTATTCTCGTTGCTCAAAACTTTGGGGATGATTTTTTCTTAATAGGCGATAATATTCGTCCACCTCGAGCGAGAATTATTCAAAGAATTTTGAGAGAGAGAGCAACACTGAGCCAATCGAGTGGCCTGCTAGATCCCCTGATATGAACATTATAGTATATACTAAATGAAACACCCTTTGTATTCCATGCATAAAATTTTAATCCAAATTAGCGTAACAGAGCGCTTTCGGCCTGAGCCATCCTCAGGTTTACCTGGAAAGTGAAATTAGTGGAAAATAATAAATACTGTAGAATTTTAGGTAAATAAATGAAGATAATGCAATTGACATTGTTATGATAAGATTCTAAATTTGTTAGGATATAAAAGATGTCAATTAAAAAAGGAAATCAAGAATGATGATTTTTGTGATTTTTTCTTATAAACGAAATGAAAAGAAAATGGTGGAAGCTTTTTCACTCACTTGTCAGTAGAACAAAACGATATATCCACGAAGAGGAACAAGCAACATCAAACGACAACGGTCACATCAAAATATAAAATTACAAGTCACATTTTTGAAAGGGTTCACATAATTTAACACTAAACAAAGACTAGACCGAGGTGAGAACCACGTTTTGATGGAACGACAAACATGTCTCCGTTGACAAACTTGACAAGTAGACTGACGACCGCTGACGCAGGAAAGCAATACGTCAAGAAATGGGGGTAATTGTAAATTGGAAACATGTGATGTGTGAAAGATGAATAAAAATGTTAAAGCACCTAATTTTATAAATTATATTTAAATTACAGAAAAACTGCCACTAAGCCAGATGGGACTTAACAAATTGATAAGATCTATGTTGAATGGTCTGAACCAAACAAGACTTATTTGAAAAATTTTAATTGGTTGAAAATGTAGGTGTCAAATTTTTTATTTTTTTTTGGGCATGAAGAAAGTAATTAATTAAGTGGGTTGATAATGAGCTAAATAAGAGAAGATATTAGCCTGGGCAAACTCAACTCGAATAATTGAAAACGGAAAGAAAAGAAAGAGCTTAACTAATTAAGAGAAGAGATTAGCCTGGGCTAAACTCAACTCGAAGAATTGAAAAAGGAAAGAAAAAGAAAGAGCTTAACTAATTAAGAGAAGAGATTAGCCTGGGCTAACTCAACTCAATCAAAATCCCTTATTAGATAATAAAAAAGTTTTTTAAAAGAAGGAAAGTACTTAATTAAGTGAAATTTGTTTAATATATGTAGACAGAGGAACTTCAATCAAGAAGTCGCCTGTGTAATGGTATGTAAGATCCATTGAGATTAACTGGAGTGTTGAGGCAATGGTTGTTTGTAAGCAGCTCGTTGTGGATCTCGATATCTCCCAGAAAGTCCAGCCTATTGAAGTTTTTGATGGAACGTTATGAAGGATTTTTGCGTTAGAGTGAACGCTGAAACTGTAGTTATGATTACGCAAATGTTCTCCAAAAGCAGAGTTATTCCTATTTAAGTGTTCACTGATGCGAACTCTGAGAGGTCTACAAGTTCTACCTATGTAGGTTCTATCGCAAGAATTGCATGACAGCTTATCCACTCTTTGAGAGAGTGTCTATTTGATCCTTCGCATTATTTTAAAAAGTTTGTAATTTATTTTTATTTTTATAGGAAACAAAAGAATTACTGACATAATGGCGAATGGTTTTAGAAATTTTGTCATTGGTATGTGTATTAAAAAAAGGAATGGAAAAGTATTTTTTAGATGAATTGTCTAAAAGACTGTGAGAGAGTTCCCTTCTAAGCTTAGCCCAGGCTAATCTCTTCTCTTAATTATCTAGGCCCTTTCTTTTTCTTTCCTTTTTCAAGTCTTCGAGTTGAGTTAGCTCAGGCTAATCTCTTCTCTTAATTAGTTAAGCTCTTTCTTTTCTTTCCCTTTTCAATTCTTCGAGTTGAGTTAGCCCAGGCTAATATGTTCTCTTATTTAGCCCATATCAACCCACTTAATTAAGTACTTTCTTCATTCCCCCCCCCCCCCCCCCCCCCGGCCCAACAAATTTTTTACACCTACATTTTCAACCAATTAAACATTTTCAAATGTCTTGTTTGGTTCAGATCATTTAACATTGATCTTATCAATTTGTTAAGTCTCATCTGGCTTAGTGGCAGTTTTTCTGTAATTTAAGTATAATTTATAAAATGAGGTGCTTTAACATTTTTATTCATCTTTCACACATCACATGTTTAAAATTTAAAATTACCGCCATTTCTTGACGTATTGATTTCCTGCGTCGCGCGTCGGTGGTCAGCCTACTTGTCAAGCTTGTCAACGGAGACATGTTTGTCGTTCCATCAAAACGTGGTTCTCACCTCGGTCTGGTCTTTGTTTAGTGTTACATTATGTGAACCCTTTCAAAAATGTAACTTGTAATTTTATATTTTGATGTGACCGTTCTCGTTTGATGTTGTTTGTTCCTCTTCATTGATATGTCTTTTTGTTCTACTGACAAGTGAGTGAAATACTTCCACCATTTTCTTTTCATTTCGCTTATAAGAAAAAAATCACAAAAAATCATCATTTTTTATTTACATTTTTAATTAACATCTTTTACATCCTAACAAATTCAGAATCTTAACATAAAAATGTCAATTGCATTATCCTCATTTCTTTACCTAAAATTTTACAGTATTTACTGTTTTCCACTAATGGGTGGTTCTTTTACTCACTTTCCAGGTAACACTGAGGATGGCTCAGGCCGAAAGCGCTCCGTTACGCTATTTTGGGTTAAAATTTTATGCATGGAATACAAAGGGTGTTTCATTTAGTATATTTCGTACATGCACACAGCCTTCACTCTTCATTTATTATAGTATATGGCATGTGGGAAGTAATTTAAAATTAAGGTTGAAATGGAGGGATTATGATTAGCGGATGCAATTAAAGCAAACTGGGAGGCTATTCCCAAAGACTTTGTTGCGAACTTGGTGAGCTCCATGTCAAGGTAGCCAATGAGCCGTGAGTTAGAGGTGAACCCATGACGAATTAATAAAAACATGATCTTAAGTAAAAACAAATAAAACTTTTTCAATTTTTGTACCGGTTTCTTCTCCACTTTCTACAAGATCTAAATATCCTTATTAGGATTAAAAATGTGTTTTTTCGTTTTGTTTGACGAGCAGTTTATTTTGATTAGTAATAAATTATCCTATTGGTTTTATTGCGAATTTAAATTAGTTTTCATTTCGCCGAGTGGTGTATCAGCATCCCTATGACTAGTGTTGGTGATGGAAAGGATGAACAGATGAAAGAATGTACTCCAATTCAATTAGACGTTACTCCCTGGGATAATTGCATTACTAATGACCGGATTTTTTGCATTTTGCATATATATGCATTTTTGCGTATTTTTGTGATTTTGAAGGAGAAATGCATATTTTAAGAACTATTGTATATCCAAACGTATTTTGGGGTTTCTACCGCCCCTGAACGGTGCGGCGTCTGAACACCCGATTTAGAGTGGGATTTCCCTAAGAGGGCAATAAGGCATATAAAGTAATAAAGTAGTAAACTATTCTTCTATTGAGAAATTGCCAAATTCTGTCCATTTTTTTGGTCAGATGTTTTCACTAGAATTTCTTTACCTACCTACACCTTATATCTTCTATAAGTTATTTATTGGTTCCCATTTGTGACAGTTTACCAGTCTTATTGAGGTTGTCGTTTGTCGTAGCCGCAGTTAGTATTGTATGCCCAAACAAAGTGAACGTCAGAACGAAAGTCGTAATTATGTCGAAAATACGATGTACTGTTGGATGGCGATCATGTTTTTTGTAAGCTGTGTTCAAAATTCTCCTGCTCGATGAAATTCCAAATAGACCAACACATTAAGACGCTGCCTCAGATTGCTAAGGTTAACAAGATGAAGTGCGGTCCCATTCAGTCAACGTTTAAGTATAGTCTTTGGGGACTTTTTGACTCCTCACCCACGCATAAACACTTTGTCTTATTCAGGTTGATAGTCAGACCCCATGGGCTATATTCCTCTATTAGTTTCCGCATTATATATTGCATATCCTCTATATCATTCACTATAAAGACCTTATCATCGGCAAATTGTAGATTATAAATATATCCGTCGTCCAGCTGAACACCCATACCATGAATTTTCCTCTTCCATGATTTCAATGCGCATGCTATGTATATTTTGAAGAGGGTCGGTGGAATGCAACATCCCTGTCTTAACCCCTTGGCAACTGGGAATTCTTCAGTTATGTAATTTCCCATTTTTATTCTTGATCTCGAGTTCTTATGGAGCTCTTGGACAGCATGAATCAGAGTGTAACTAATATTCGATTTTCCTAGAGTTCTCATAATTTGCGAATTGGTACTGTGTCGTAAGCTTTTTGGAAGTCCACAAATGTGATATGAGTTTCTATGTTTTTTGCAGCTCTTTTCTCTATTATTTGTTTTAAACAGAAGACATGACGGTGTATCTCCTTTTTTTATTGATTGATAAGATATATGCCTCTTTCCATGGTTGTGGTACTGCATGCCCATTAAGGCATTTGTTGGAAATATCGATACGATATTCTCGATCATTTTGCGGCAACTCTAATCGGTAGTGGAAGTGAACCTGAACTAAATTCTGTTAGAGAAACTAAACATGTTATGTTTTCATGTGGGCATTTTACACATTTAACAAATATTCACAAATAACGAGTCTGATCAAAATTTCTTCATTAGTCTGTCTAACTTTGAGAATAATTATATTCCTTCTTCAGAGCCTTTCAAATATAATATTTATAAACATGACTTAATGTTTTTGTGCAATAATCATACATACAATAATTAATAAAAATTAAAAGACATGTACCGAATGCTAGAAATTGATGTCGGCGATTCATATCGTTGCGAATACGTTTAGGTTTAACTAGGTAATACTATGTTATCGTTAAATTCCAAAATCCAACAAGACCACGTGGTTCTAAAAAAATTCTAATTCGGTCAGTTAGCAAAATTTTTGCTTGTTTTCTGAAAACGAGCAAAAAAGAACCGAAGCTAGCTCAAAATTAAAATTGCCTAGTTAAAACTAGTTCTGAACGATACTGGGTTTTGACGATAAACTGAGATGAAAGGTTTAT
The DNA here is from genome assembly GCA_016904865.1 of Pissodes strobi. Lineage (NCBI taxonomy): Eukaryota > Metazoa > Arthropoda > Insecta > Coleoptera > Curculionidae > Pissodes > Pissodes strobi. The sequence continues at coordinate 195,933 of MU183910.1, forward strand.
ATGAAATTGCTTTAGGAATTTATCACATAAATCAGTGAGTTTCCACCAAAGAATTTGGTTAAAAGTAGTTTTTCTTTAGGTAGACCGGATTTTGACATAATTAGGATTTTCACGGTAACATGCACATTATTTCAACTAGTTACTATAATTGATTTTGAAAAAAAAATCTGAAAAGTTCTAAGGAAATTATCTGATGAAATTTGGGCAATAAAAATAAATATACAGTTATTCACACACCATGATAATGTATTAATATATTTTTTTAAACGTAAAATTTACAACTATATCTACTTACTTTTAAGCGTAGACGCACTGTCCTTTTCGCTAAATACTCCGCCCTGGCTATCATTGTCGGTACTAGATTTTTGCTCTGATTTATCGATTTCATTTAGATTTGATTGATATTTGGCACCTGAAAAAAAAAACGCTCAATTTAATAATCTTCTTTATTCCACATTCACGTAAAATAACATTTGCACCAACAGTAATTAATATCATGCCTGTATATATTGGTCTATGCAATTGATGAACACTATTTTAGCGAAGCCTGTAAGAAAATAGCTTTCTAAGAACTTAACTCAGCACCTATTTTAATTCTTATCTTTAGTATTGAATAGACTAACCCGAAATTTGTAATTTTTTTGAGGGGCACTGTGATCTACAAAGGTCCTCTATTGTTAGTTATTTTCCCCTGTTTAGCAACTACCTAAACCGAATATATATTCAGTCGTTTCTCTCGATTGAATACAGAAGGGACATGTATCATCTTTCCGTTTCTGTTTCTCATGGGTTATGTGGCACTAATTTCCTCAGAAATTTCCCCACAGAACGCTTCGGGTCCAAAGATCGATATTGCGGCACCGTCTCTACTAGTGCGATCGACTATCACATTTCCTTGTTGTGGTAAAGCTGGAAATCTGCCGTTCCTACTAGGAGGTTTGTAGAGCTTAAAGGTATTGACGGCCCACCTAGTCTTGTTTGGTGGGAATTATTTCCTAGTTTCTGGGATCATGTGCGTCTCTCATGGCAGACAGGCCTTCCTGTCAATGGCAAGGCCTATGGCGTTATTCCGCAAGAGATGCCTATGTTTTTCAAAAAAATATTTATGTGTTACTGCAATATGAGCAGGAGAATGTTAAAGGCAGGTCTTGTGGTGAATGTGAATGTTCGCGAATGTCCTCAAGAACTCAGTGTTGGTAAACAAGAATACTACAATAATATTTCGAATAGCGCAAAATCAAGGAGCAGGATATATGTCGACACGTAACTGAGTTTTAAATACCTGCATGATTTACCAGAATTCCCTAACGCTAACAAGTTGTGAGACATCAGCGACATTTAAAAAACTAGGTAAAAAAATAAATATGTCCTCCCTCCATTTTAGCCAGATTGAACACCCAGTGACTATCGACAATCAGGAAAATTGTGTATACCTGGAACATTTTCATTCTACAGTGAAGTGATGGATGTTACACCAGAAGGGTTTAAGTTTAAACTAGTGGGACAATGTTGGAGGTTGTGAGTAATGTTGTAAATATCGAGTAGTCTCGAGAGAAGCTATTGTGGAAGAAAAACTACTTATCTAGTAATGGTGAATAATGAATCTATTAAAGGCGAAGAATAAGTTCAATATTTCTAACCCAAACTACTTCCCTTAGTACTGATGAATCCAACGTCAAAGTCTAACTTTTATTTGTGAAAATACACCACCATTTCTCATGAGTCGGTTTATTTGTCACTATCGCATGAGCGGAAATTGTGAAAATTTAGCTAACCTACATTCCACATTTTAGGATACAAGAATTTTTGTTAGGCACGCAAGATGTGAACATCTTCGAGAATTTGGTGAGTAACAAGACTATAAGAACATGAATTCGAAAACAATGATATGAATGTACAAATGTTACTGACCTATTAATACTTGCATGATCCTTCCGAAATTAGTGGATACTTTGATTGACGTAGTGTAGATAGCTCAGTTTATGGACAGCCTGAGAGGGACCCAGCTTAAATTAATTGGAGGTAAAATATTTTTTTAGGATTGCTATTGGTATGGTAAGGAAAGCCTGAATCTAAGTTCGCGACCTGAGGAGAACTTTTGGTAGGCGAAAAGCCTCTGAAGAAAATTTCACTCCTATCAGAGTCAATGTAGACAAAATTCCCTACAAAATACACTTACCAAACTTAATTTTATATCGTCTTAACCCTTTCCCACAAGTCTTTGAAGTTTGATAAAAATAAGTTAAAAACTGCTATTCCCCGCAGGCTGCGCGAATAAAAGCCTTCATTCAACTTCACAGAATTCTATAAGTACGATGCGATATCAAAAAGTCCATTGACCATAAGTCACGAGCTTGCATGCTTCACTTGTATCTTATTCGACCGCATGACCGAATGCTCTTTCGTTCCTTTACATGTCCATGTCTATAGGGCGCGATGTCCCTTGCAGTCAACGTTAATCTTTCGGTGCTATGCCATTACTATATCAACTACGTAGATAGTATAATAAAAATTTAAACTCATAAATTAACGCTATAATATAAACCAGGTCAAGTTCAGTTTGCCTAGACTACTACCAATACTTGATTCAGCTGACCATTACACCTTTAGAACATTACAGTACAGTGCTGGCTGGGGAAGAGCTTAGATCCACTAAAATGGGGGTGGAAACGAGGCAGTCTCGGTCTTACCCCCATCCAAATGAAAAAGGTACGGGCACCTCAGCCATTGATCCAACTGGTATTCTGCAGCTACAATAAAGGGTATACCAGTGCGTGCACCTGCCGAAAAGTTGGTCTGATGGGCACCACACCCTGTAAAAACTATTCGGGTACTTCTTGCTTAAGGCGCAACTCATTAAAATCGAGGAGGACATTGACGAGGATGTCACTGAAGTGGAAGATGTAGAGGATGGTGATATAGCAAATGAGGAAGAAGAAAATACAGAAGCTGAAGAGGGGGAAGACGAGTTTTCGGAGGACGAGGAGCCTCAACCTGGGCCTTCAAAACGATAGAGAGTGAATGTGAATTACATATTTAAAGGCGTGGACTGGCAGGACAAGGGAACTAACATAAACGGAACACGACTAAACCACTTGAGATTTGCCGACGATGTTGTCATAATCAGTGATGCATGTATGTTACAAGAGCTTAACCACGCATCATCACAATTAATTTGTCAAAAACAAAAATATTGAGTTTAGAACAAATCCAAATTAAAATTGAATATCAAATAATAAAGAACATAAGGGAATACGTAAGGGAATACATATACCTAGGGCATAAAAGACAAAACCACCTGGGCAGCTTTTGGCAAACTCGGATTCATTCTTAAATCCTGTAACACGCCCATAAATCTGAAAAGGAAAGTATGCGGGTCATGCATACTACCAGTCTTCACCTGTAATCTTGAAGCAACCTCACTAACATGTAAAGCAATTAACAAACTTCAAGTTACACAACGAACAATGGAAATCTCTATGCTGGGAATTAGTTTACGAGATGGAGTTTCAAGTGAAGTAATCAGAAGAAGAACGAAACTAATGGATGCGACCCAACGAGTAGCGCAGCTAAAATGGAAATGGGCTGGACATATTGCAGGACATGGCATAAAAAGATGGACAACATGGCGGCTAAGAGAGAGTAAGAGAAGTGTTGGCAGGCCTCAGAAGGTGGCGCGACGACATCCCGAAGACTGCCGGAAAAGCTGGACGGGGATCGCTACAGACAGACAGAAACGGAAAAATATGGAAGAGGCCTACATTCAGGAGTGGATGAGGTTAGGCTGATAAGAAGACATACGCTTTTATTATTATTGTAGATATTAATACTTATATACCTACCTATACTTATTCTCAACAGTATAAGTCATGGTTATTAATCATAAAAAATAGAATAGGGATCGTAAAAGATCATATAGAAGTCAAAATTAGCAAAAACCTGTATTTTCAGATTTTTTTTGTAAAATTTCATCATGTTTCAAAAAGTGGAAAAAGGTGCCAAAGTGTCCAGGTTTTTCGCCTAACAGAAGTTCTCCCCAGGGCTTTCGAGGTGGTGAACTTAGTTTCAGGCTCCTCTTACCATGCCATACAATCCTAAAAAGAACAATCTTTTATCCCCAATTAATGCAAGCTGGGATGTATATATCTATATATTGGGCTAAGAGGTTTTGAGTGAACTTAAAATGGGAGAACTTATTTGAAGAAAAACATGATGATGGCTCACCGTAAGTAATGAAATAATAGATCATTAACAAGGTTTGCGAATCAGTAATGCAATTTGGACAACAACGATTGTCAAATAAAGTAAGGGTTCTGAGAATAACATTAGTTTCGAATGGCAGAGAAATTTAACGAAGTAGATAAAAATGGAAAAAACCTTTCCTCCATTTTGGTCATATCTAAATCCCAGTGAATATCCCTCCTATGCTCTTAAAAGTTTGTGACCTATTATAGTGATAGATGTTATACAAGAATGCTTTAAGCTTCCTTAAATCGGTGAGACAATAATTCCTCTAGAAGGATCTGAAAATTATGAGTAAATGTTTTAAAACGTGCATTAGTCTTCAGAAGAGTTATGGAGGTAGGATCAAAGTAGATACATTTTGACAGTTCTGCAAGCTTCGACTCCGGAAGAAAGCCTATCGCACGAAATCCCTGATTTTTTCGGCGAAGTGGGCTATGCGCATCCCACCCCTAATTTTAGACGACCCATACATTCCCGGCCTTGTCCACTTGCACTATGTTATATTAAAGGTCTTGGTCAGTAAGGCAAATATTCGTGGATTTTGACCAGATTTCAGTTACTGATGACCATCCTCAAGGATTTAACCTTGAAGTCACCTGTCAGGTTTCGTGATTCGATCACTTGGGCTAATCATAATTGTTTTCTTCTTGGTTCTTTGGTTTTTATATCATCCATAAATTCTCAGCCATGCTCTGTCAAGGGTCCATCCACTTGGGATATATCATGTTAAGGTTTCTTGTGACCATTCGTTTCCAAAATTCAGATTGAGCGACTCATATGGATAAACCTCAGAATATAGATATAATCTAATATTAGTAATATGATGACTACGATTTTTCTGGAAAATACAATAACCTATTCACCTCTCTAGCTTATCCATATCCATTCCCCTACTATGAAAGTAGGGGAATGGATATTGAAGGATAATATTGACATCGTTAAGATGTAAAAGCGTTTTAATAATAGTAGTAATATTAGGATCTCGATCCGTTTCAATTTCCTTACCATTTCGCTCATAGGTTATGTAGCCGAATAAGACATTCCAACATTTATGGTTAGACGACAGGTACCAGTCTTTTCACCTCTACTTTCCTCAGTAAACTTTGCTCCCATGTAAAACTCAGCTTGAATAATATCCATAAAATATCTTATTGATAACAATTGCTATTTCAACTAAACATTGTTAATACTTTGTAATGGAGATAATAAATAACTCAAAAAAGCGAAGCTCTAAGCAATCTACTATGTTTTTGGAAGACTTCCAAAGATAGTAGATGCCGGAAAATATTGGTTGGTAGAGGGAACTTGTCAACTTGCATAAGAATGTTATCATCATCAGGGACCAGTTTTCCTTAACTGCTCGAATGAGATATACAACGGTCTTGTATTGAGAGGCTCAATATGAAAAATCTATATTCTTTTAAGTTTTGCTTCATTTAACTCTACTTATATATTCAAAACATCACTGAATTTAATTAAAATTCGTAATCAGTAGGAATTTGAGTGGTTATACAGCTTGTTTGGAGGACCCTAACTTCGGAAAACATTGAAAAAAGAGCTTCTAATTGCACTTTTGTCTTTATGCTGGGGCCTGCCGCGTTTTAATGACTGGGTGAAAAACGATAAAAACGGCATCATCGTGCAATTAAATGTAAAGTGCATTCAAAGAAATTTTCATTACTGAATTTCGACGAAAAGTTTTAAGCTTCGCAGTAAAATTTTTAAAAACGTTGCTCCATGGTCAGGCCTTTTTTGTTTTCAACAAGGAATACTTTATACTTCTGAGCGTTTTCAATCCAAAACATAGCGGACTACGTGGCATAACTTTTAATTCCAATTAAAAAGGAAATACAAAACCTTTTAAGAAGTAAACATTTTCAGCTCGCATTGCCGTCATGCGGCGCAATATTAAATAAACTGTTTCACTTTTAGCCTTAAAGTAATGAAACTAAAATTGTTTTCTCTCTTAGATATCCATATACATTCCTCCTACTGTGGTAAAACTATTAAAAACATTCCTTCACCAACTTCCGCCGCTTCTTATTGCGTTCCTCAGTTTATAAGTATCGGTTAAATTTGCAGTTTGCGGAAATGCCTTTAAGAAAATATCAGGCATTTTTGATTACTTTTTCATATTTAAATTGGATTTTTCAACTGAAAATAAATGCGAAATTTAAAAGGAAGATGCTGCAAAATATATTACTGGTATAAGCTTCGCGATATTGCTGGGGTAAAAGGACAAAGGTCCTAGAAAGTAATTAAAGTCAAAGGAGTCTTGCCAGATATTGCTATCAACATAATTAGTTCACGCCCTTTAATGTCCAAAGAGTACCTTTTAAAGCCTCAAAGAATTCTTTAAGAAGGCGATTTTCCTTGAGGTGGGAAATCACTACTCACTACTAGTACAAAATTTTGAGATGAAATATTCAACTCAAATCGCATATTATGGCCAGTTTTCTTCAGACAATTCAAACTGTTAGTTTGGGTTAGTCAAAATTTAAAATGACTTAAATTGATATTGAGAACTTTCCAGTTTGTCCTATTTTTATGCGATCCATTATACGATCAATATTGATTTTTGATGTTTACCTCTTAATGACTTGGTTGCAGGGTAATTGGAAAATATCATTAAATCAAACTACAAACAGATTTATTACTTAGTAAAGCTGGCAGGTAAATTAACTTAATAATTTCGGAACATTGTCTCGAAAACAATGAAATTAATGAAAAATGTGCTTTCATCTTATAAAAGATCTATTGATAACACAAGCTTTAAAAATAATATTGATTTAAATATTCTGTATTTTTTTATGTTCAGCACACACACAAAAGGAAAATCCTATGCCGCTCAACGAGCGGTGCGTGTGCGGAGAAGATGGTGTACGTTGGACTTGAAGCGCTGTAGGTTGTAGTTTTCGGGAAAGATGTCCCGCAATAGGGACGACCTAGGTGTTGGTAACTGAATCGTATGTTGATGAGCAGCTTCTGTATGGCGAGTGTTTCTGCTTGGCACCACTCTGGGTGGAATCATAAGTGCCATCTCGTTCAAACACCTTCCGTAGTAGTATCGATAGTAAAGAGAAAGGTCCGCTACTTTCCTCAAGGTCTTTAGTAAACTCTGGGTCATCTCCTCTGTATGGTGTCCAATATCTTGAGCAAGTGTTTGGGTGCCTAGCTCCACACATGGGGACAGTATTTCAGAGATGGTCTTATCTGGGCCTTATAGAGCAGTAAATGCTCATGAGGCGTACTTTTTTACCCTATAGAATGTTCCTAGCAGTTGTGCTGCTGCCTTGGCGATTTTGGTGACGTGATTATGCCAAGACATGTTGTTTTCTACGTTGATGCCCAGCAAGCTTATGGATGAGGCCAAAGTCAGTGTTTGTCCTGTCATTGACAAGTCAGGTCCTGCGGTGTTTTTTTTTTTTTGAAAAGACAGCTGCTTGAGTCTTTCCTGCATTAACCTGTATATTATTTTCCTCACCCCATTCCACCATGACGTTCATATCCTCACTGATGGCAGCAATCTGATTTTCTAGCTCGCGTTGGGAACGAGCAGCGATCATTGGAGTTCGCGATATGAATGAGGATATAAGAGTGCTGTCGTCTACAAAGCTGTAAATAGAACTGTTTGTCCTGTCTAAGAGATCGTTGATATAGAGCAGGAATAGTGTGGGAGACAATATACACCCTTGAGGATATCTGGCATTAATACCAACTCGGATGCTTCGATCCCTTAAGAAATTGGAAAACCATAGAAGCAGTGCTGGTGGTAGTCCGTATGCTGTCAATTTGCTTAACAATCCATCATGTCACACCCTATCAAATGCTTTGGTTATGTCGAGAGCCACTGCACAAGATTCGCTGTAGCTCTAGATGGTTTTGTCCAAAGGTAGGTCACCTAAGTCAAGAGATCTCCCATTGATCTGTACTTGCGGAAGCCATACTGGCGATCGCCTAAGATGCCTGCCGATTTGATATATTTTAAGAGCGGCTCGTTGACCAGTTTCTCATGACTTTGGACGTGATGGGAACTAAGCCAATTATTGGACGGTAGATATTTGCCTTTCTTCGGGATTGGTTGCACTTGAGCACATTTCCCGCTAGACGGAAAGCATGCAGTTCTGTATGATAAGGAGAAAAGCCTGCAATGTGGAGCTGTTAGTTCAGCAGCACATTTCTTAAGCACTATTGCTTGAACGCCATCCGGTCCTGTGGCCTTGTTAGTGTCTAGGCTTTTGAGTATTCCTTTCACTTTGCGTGGGCGAAATACCAGACCTGACGTTGAGGAATTCACTCTTGGGATAGTTGGGGGAGTCTTTCCTTGATGATCTAAGGTAGAATTTGCAAATATTTAGGCAAGAATGTTCGCTATCTCTTTGGCCGTTTCCGCTATTGAGCCATCATCTTTGGTCATTGGATTGACGTCTTTGAGAAAGCCTGATTGACAGCTTTGGCAACTGACTAAAAGGATCTTGATCCGTTCGGACAGTTGAGAAGCTTGGGTTAGTTTGGGTTAGTTGGATCAGTTGATCTGCTCGTTATATCTCTCCTTGCGTCGTCAATGGATCGCTTAAACTGGTTTCGAGTCGTGATGAATATATTTCGATTTTCCGCTGGCGGATCTTGGCGCTATTTGCGGTAGTATTTTTAGCATTGACTGCTCTTAAGCAGTTTTTCCCTAATCATGGTTTATTGAATTAGTTACGTTTCATAGATGAGGGGATGAAAGTCCATACCAGCTAGGATAGCTTGAGTAATCTCATTAGCAGATTCAATGGTGTTTTGATTCCTAAAGCAGATCTTTCCAATGAAAAGAAGATAAAACTAACGAAGATCACGCCAGATTTGTAGTGCCAAACCTTTCGGGGTATCCGTGGCTCCTGTATTTTAATAGCAAGTTCACAGGTTGCGGAGATAAGATTGTGGTCTGATGAGCCCAACGGAGGTTAGACAGTTACAGTGTAGAGGTCAGGACTAGTTGTTAAGAATAGATCCAGGAGGCTAGTAAAGACTTTTTGACGCTCAGGGATCCTGGCAGGCTCGTCAACCAGCTGAGTAAGCCCGTGACCTATAGCAAAAGGCTCGGCTTCTCGTCCTTCCTCGTCGTTCTTGTAGGAGTATTTCAACCCAGTCGATGTTATGTACGTTGAAGTCTCCTACTATTACAATTTCTGCAGTTGGATAGTTGATCTGCAAAAAATCGATTTGAGTGCCAAGATTTGAGAAAAGCCGTTTATATTGGTGTTCGCTGGGTAGCCTATACAAGCAAGAAATGAATTTGGTTGCTCGATCTGTGCTTAATTTGAACCATATGACATCGAAGTCCTTAGGTTCGTATGTTTTCTCGTTGACAACATAAATCGTCTTGTATAAAAACAGCTAATCCAGAGTTATATCGAAATCGAAAGTAAAAGTCATATCCGGGTATATTCAAGTGAACATGTGTAGTGCCTGATTTCACTTTTGTTTCTGATAGAGCTAAAATATGAAGCTTATTTGATGTTAGGTGCTGGTGGACCGAGTTAATATTTGTGTTGATGCCTCTTATGTTGCAGAAGTCCAACCGCAGTCTATTTGCTATCCTGGAGACGTTCAGGCCTGATGGTCCCCCCAGGCCAGCCTCCACGTGGAGGTCCGAATGGGAGGCTATTTTACCTCCTAGTATTTTGATTTGGGAGGCGCTATCATGCAATAATTTTTCTTTCCTTTTCCACCCTTGGAACCGGATCACAAAGGCATGGTGACGAAACATGAACCAAAGGTCATTCCACGCCACCTAAGCCAATGTGGTGGTATTTCACCGGACGATGCGGGTGGACCACATCTACTACACTTAACTAAATTCGCTCAAATCTATTATACTGAACAAAACTATGTTACCACCAGATACCACTGCTTCAAAACGAAGCTGATTTCAAATATATATTGAAAATGCTAAGTGGCGGAATATTATGACTGAGTTTCTAGTAGGTTTACTAAAATTAGTCACAATTATAATCGTTCCGAATCCAGTGCAGTATTTTCTTTGTCATTCCATTAGATAATGAAGGCTCTCGTGATAGATAATAAGCTAATAGGCTAAAATTCAATTTTTATAAGCTTTATAAATTTTTTCTCGTGTTTTTCGAAGCCTGCTTTTCTAACTTTTTCTTGACAGGGAGCTATATTAGTAAGTATTAATGTTCAGATTGAAATATATTTGGTACAGATTGGAGCAATGCTAGTGAAAAGTGTAGATTTTTCTTTCAATGTTGACGATTAATGATCTTGTGATGATGGTCCAGGGTTGCGACCTTTGTTCCGAACTAGGAATGTCAGTGATAAAAGAGGATACGGAATCATGAGAAAATTAATAGTCACTAAATGCCACTATTACTAAACTTCTGTGAAATTTCTTCAAACGTTTTTCCCTCATTAATCGGCATTGGTACAAGATAAATTCATGATCTAAAATATTAAAGCATTATACATAAAAAAACATTAAATATGCATCTTTCATTTTCATCACACTTGACCAAGCTACATTATCTCCATCGTAAATTCTTTGGTCCTCCTACATTGATTTCATTGCCACGTTCATTTTATCTATCAGAAAATTCTTCGTCTCTCTTAGCATAATAACAGAAAATTCAAAGTGCTCACGGTACTGATACACTTGAGAATAAGCTAATGTCCAAAACAAAATTTTTAACATCTAATCAGAAAGCTGCAGCTGAAGTTTCTGTTTAGCTAGTGCGATTGTCTATTTTGAGTGCCCGTAATACAGGTTGTTATTTCAGTGTTGTTCATTCTTGTGAGGATGATCTAGAAGTTGTTGTACCTCGTGTCAGTCACGTATGGGACCAATGAATCATCTTCACAATTTTCTGATCATTGAATGGAGCTATATTTAAATGAAAATCTTCTATGAAAGCTTCAACAAAGTCATACATGTTGTTGAATGTCTCTGTATTACTCGATATCGATGTAAGGGCAAACTAATTATTTAAAATATTATAGTATTATGAAACCAGAAACATCTGGCATAATTCTCCTTGAGACTGTTTCCATTACATCTCCCATCACCACGTTCACTTTACCTATCGTACATTTTTTGTCTGTTTTTTTTATTTTAAGTCATCGCATCATCACAGATTATTCTTTTAATTTGTGGCATCGTCATTTCTATCCAGCTTTATCATATAACATTTGCAAATCTGCAAACAACACTTTTTACTAACACGTTTTATTTCGCCTATAGTATTACATCCACTAATATTTCCACCTTAAATATTAAACCTCAAGTACAGTCATCCTTTATTACTCCACACTGCCGTCGCGCGCCTCTCGCCTTGCAGGGTTGTCACGTCCTCGCCTATTCCAAAGTACGTCGCCTATAAAAATTGCTCGTTACATTCGGCCATACTGCAACAATTAAACCTCAACCAGTACAGTCATCCTAATTACATCACTTCATGACTCCACTCTGTCGCCGCGCGCCACTCGCCTTGCAGAATTGTCACGTCATCGCCTATTCCAAAGTTACGTCACCTATAAAATCTGTAAAACAGAGATATCTCGGCCTCATGTCTACGGTGTTCGAGGCTATCCAGATCCCGGGTCAACTCCGGGTTGCCGGTAAGACGCACAGCTCTCTTCTGAATGGAATACAGCATCTTTAAGGTGTGCTTAGGTGCGGCACTCCAGATGTGTAAGCAATATTCTAGGCACTGTCTTATTTACGTTTTCTAGAGCAAAAGCAGCTGCTGCGGTGTATACAGTCGATCCTGCCATAATGATATCAGGGCCCGCCGTATTGGCTCTCTTGGAAAACGTGGCTACTTGGGTTGCATTGAACTGGACCAAATTCCTCTCGCCCCAGTTTCGAACTTTCTCCAGATTTTGATTAATTGTTGTAATCTGCCCATAAGTGTCAGGCGCTGGTAAAGGTTTTTCTTATCTAAATTGGGAGACAAGAGTACTACTGCCATCTGCAAACAGGATTATTGGTCATTAATACAGGTGAAGAATAGAGTTGGTGTAAGTATTGTGCTCTGTGGCTTCTTCTTCAGGTACCTATCCGTTTCGGATGTTGGCAATCATGTTGGCAATTATAACTTTGTCTGTAACAGCTCGAAACAGTTCTACTGAGCTTTTCCCAAACCAAGTCCGTAGGTTCCGCAACCATGATCTTCTTCTTCCTCCGGGCCCTTTTACCCAGTACCTTTCCTTGTATTATGGTTTGCAGCAGGGAGTCTCGATCTTTATTTCTCATTCCATGCCCCAGGTATTCTAGTTTTTTTAATGGTGTACATGACTTCTAGATCTTTTTTAATTTTTCTTAGCACTTCTATGTTTCTAATGTGAGCTGTCCATGGTATTCTGATCATTCTCCTATACAGCCACATCTCAAATGCTTCCAGATTTTTAGTGGTGGCTTCTGTGAGTGTCCGGGATTCTACGCCATACAATAAAACAGAAAAGACATCTTAAGTGCCTTACTTTCGTTTCAAGTGATATGTTGTAACTTTTGAAGATGGCACTCATTTTGTGAAATACCGTCCTTGCTTTTCCTATACATTTTATATCTTGTGCACTGTCCCATTGTTCATTTATGATGGTTCCAAAGTAGCAATATTGTTGAACACGTTCAATTCGAGTTCCGTCGACATATAGGCGATCTCCATTTACATCTCTTTTCCTGATGATCATTTGTTTCGTTTTCTTTGCGTTGACATTAAGACCATATTGTTGACTGTACTGCGCGATATGGTCAATTAACCTTTGCAGTGCTTCCAAGCTATCTGCTATCACCATGGTATCGTCTGCGTATGGAATATTATTCAGTGTAATTTCGTTCAAAAGAATACCTTCTTCTACTTCGTTAAGAGCTTCGTTGAAAATTTTTTCGGAATAGATAGTAGTTGAATATTAAAGGCGAGAGGACACATCCCTGTCTGATCCCACGTTGTATTTTCACCTGTTCTGTTCGATCTCCATCAAGTCTTAGCTTAGATATTTGAAATTAATCTGATATCTTTATCGTCCAAGCCGGCCTCTTCCAGGATATTGATAATTTTATGATATTGAACGCGATCAAATGCTTTTTCATATTCGATTAGACATGCGTATACGTCACAGTTGACGTCTCTGCATCTCTGGATTAGGACTTGAACTCCAAAGAGTGCCTCTCTGGTTCCGACTGCATTTATAAAACCAAATTGATTTTCGGATATCTGTTCTTCGCATTTGTTGTGAATTCTTCTGTGGATGATTTTAAGAAACATTTTAGCATATGACTCATCAGACTGATGCGATGGTCCGATATTCCTCGCACTTCTTTGCTCCATGTTTTTTGGACAACGCTATAAATTCTGATTTCAGCCAGTTTTCGGGGATATTTCCAGAGTTATATAGTCTGTTGAATATGTCGGTAATCCAGGCTATTCCATCATCCAACAGCTTTAGAAATTCAGCCTCTATGTTGTCTGGTCCCACTGCTTTTTTGTTTTTCATTTGTTTTATTGCTATTCCTACCTCGTGGATTAGTATGGTTGGGCCTGTAGCTTCTTCCGACAGTGAGTACGTGACCTCCGGCCTTTGATTCTCAAAAAGCTTTTCTAAGTATGACTTCCACCTGTTTTTCAGATCATGTTTGTCAATGATAATTTTTCCATTTGTGTCTATGATCTTCATAGCTTGTCGCTTTTTAAAGGTTCCAGTTACCTCTTTAATTTTTTTTTGTGTAGGTTAAAGCTGTCGTGTGTGGCTTGCAGTATTTCTATTTCTGCGCATCTCTCTGCTGCTTCTTTTTCTTTGGCTTCTCTAATCTTTTTCTTAATCTGTGTCTGAATATCTTTGTACTCTTCTTCATTACTTTTAAGTGTTTCTCTCTGTTCCATTAGTTTTAAAACTTCACTTATCATCCAAGATTTCTTTTTTGGTTTCTTTTTCTGGTTTTAAAAATTACTTCTTTGTTGAATCTATTATCTTGGTGAATTCGTTAATCTCCGCCTGCATGTCATTCACCTCTTTTAATTTTTTTACCTTTGCCTTTACGTATTCGCTTGCTTTTTGTTTTATTAGAGGTTGTTGTAAAGCCTTCATGTCATATTGAGGAATCATTTTCTTCTTAACTTCCTTCAGTTTCACTCTTATAACTCCTACTAGAGGTATATGATATAATTCAATGCCCTCCACAGGATAAGTTTTAACTGAATTAAAGCAGTTTCTAAACCTCTTGTTAACTAGCATATAGTCAATATGGTTACTGACAATGTTACTAGGTGTATCGGCTGGCGACTGCCATGTATATAGTCTTCTCTTTGGCCATTTGTAGAATGTGTTTAATACTACTAGTTCGTTGTTTTCTGCAAATGTCTCAAGCCTGTCTCCTCTATTATTTCTTTGTCCTAATCCAAACGGTCCAATGAAAGCTGTTTTCAAACCCACTCCCAATTTGGCATTAAAATCGCCCATTTCGACATTTATTTCGTGCTTTGGGAGTCGTTGTATTACGTCTTCTATGCTTTGGTATAGACTTTCGACTTCCTCTTCTTCTTTGTCTGTAGTGGGGGCGTATATTTGGACTATGTTCATATTTACAGGATGAGCTTTTACTAGGAGTAGCATTGCTCTGTCGGACACTGGGATAAAATTAGACACACATCGGCCAATATGTCTTACAAACTATTATTCCAACTCCATATTCCAGCTTTCCATCTGATGTTCCCGAATAAAATATGCTCTGTGGCACTCCCGCATTAATGGTGAATGTTTCTGAGATTTGTTCATCAACTGCAACGTGCAGAGATCGGTTCTTAAGGAAACTGGCCAGCCAGCTGTAGGGAGACCCTGGGAGTCCGAAGGACGGCAGTTTGTTGAGCAATCCGTCATGTCAAACTCTGTCAAATACTTTCGAAATATCTAACGCAATTGCTCGAGATTCTGCGTAGTTCTCAATTGCCATACTCCATTTATGAGTGAAATAGGCCAATACATCTCCTGTCGATCTCTGTTTGCGGAAGACGTTTTGGTTATCGTTAATTATTCTGTTAGTCTCGAGGTACTTGGGTAGTTGCTGATTGACTACACGTTCCATGACTTTGGAGATGATTGGAAGCAAGGCAATTGGGCGATAGTTTGAAGGCGTGGTTTAGCTGCCTTTTTTTGGAACAGGTTGTACTCGAGCGACTTTCCAACATAAGAGAGGGAAAAGAGTTTGGAAAAAATGGAGTTAGTTCGTTCTTCTATGTTCAATTATCTTACCCCATTCTCTCGAGATATCATTGTCTTGCAACCACAAAAAGGAAGACATAGCCTTCTGCATAACCGAGGCTTCGAGTGGTGAGATACCCACCAGGAACATCTAATGCTGCTGATGTCGTTGTTCGTATCGCCCTGTAATGGCGAGGCCAGGCGTACATGTACGAGCTTTTTCCCCTATTTTTGGAAAATTTCAGAAAGGAATTTCTAATGATGCATATCTTTCCTATCATATTCTGGAATTATAACTGATAAAAATACTTCTAATCGAAAGAGCGATGGTATCAGAAAATAAAAGGCATAAGCGATTTACATTATTTAACAAGTCCATGCAAATAGGAATATTAATATTTCTCTATCAACAAAATTTTACGAAAATTCGGGGTTTGAGAGATAGTGGTGGTCGAAAAAGTTGCAGAAATGAGGAGAGGAAATTGGTAACAGACAATCTCAATAGTAAAGAATGCCTAAATTTTTGTTGGTGTGGACAACGATATAAATGAAGACCAGTTTGCAGACTACTGAAAGAAGATGGTGAAAAAACGAGAAGTCTTTTTAGGATTGAAGCTTTGCGAAAGTTATGAGGATACTAAAAAATAACCACAAATAAATATGGGATTTGGCCGATACTGGTCCATTGGAAATTCTAAAACCTCCGAACTCTTAGAGAAGCGAAACATTCCTCCCCCAGCTACTTTGTTTTCTAAACCAAATGGTGGTATTGCTTTGAATTTAAAAAAATAAACTATATTCGTTTTTCAAAATTCAATATGTAAGGGATAGCAGGGTAGTTGATCGTATGTGGCTCCGAGAAACCAACACATCCTTGACTGTTCGTCGCCTTGTAGTATGAAAAAGAGAAGAGGAATTGAGAAAGACAGAAGACGATAAATTTGTTTATTCATATTTTACCCTTCTTGTATGGTTCAAAACGTGTCTATCCTGGTCACTACTCTCATTCAGTTTAACTTCAGTTTACTCTAGGTTATTAGCGATATTACCATTACTTACCCTCTGCAATTCTATCTGTTTAATTCATTAGAACTCTATGGATCTTACAGAGCGATATAGAATATATTCCTTATTTACTGAAAGAAATAATCTTCAAAGTTCATTACTCACGGTATATATAGCATGAAACTAGCAAAAAATCGCAGCATGGAACATTTATAAACATCATTGATTAAATTGCATCATAAAAACGGTCTCGAGGGGATAAGCAAAACGAATGATCTGGAGTTTTAAGAACTTCCTAAGTTGGCAAATCTGTCTGTTTTCTGCTCCCTCTTTCGCCAGAGAAACAATAACCGAGAAAGGCAAAAGTTTTTGGATAAACGCTCCCTGAAATTTCTATATACCGTATCAATATGGGAAAGCTATAAACGATACTATAAACAACAAAATTAAAAAGGTTTTTCCCTCTGTCGCTAGATTTTTACGAAGATATCACGGATGATATATTTTTATCTTCCATCTATTAGTTTTCTTTTCGATGTTATTCGTTATACCTGTCTGTCTGCAAAAAAGCATCTAAATCAAACCGATAGAATTATTTAGTTTCCAATCAGAAATTGAGTTTTCGCTTTATGAATTATTCTTGTCTCTGTGGTGATTTTATTTATTGGAATATTTACAGATTTATTCGCTAGATACATTGAAGGCTTTATTTTCTTAGCTTTTAAGTTGCTTTAACTTCAGAATATACCGGGTACCCGAAGAGTCCTAAAAGGAGCTAGTATGCTTGGAAGCAATAAAGGTAAAGCAACCAAATTAAATAAGGTGTAACCTATATAGAGTGGAATTTTAAATTTTAAAATCCAATCTCTTATGGAGGAGCGTAAATCTAAAAGTACACAAAATTTTGTTAATTTATATGTACGAATTTTTATATACGAGTAGATACTAACAAGTAATAAGGCTTTTCGTGCGCCCATCATTATTATATATATTCTCATGCTTAAAGTTATTAATAAATAGTGAAAATAGCCAAATAAATTCAGTGCGAAAGCTCTAAATATGAAAATTAAAAAACTAAAAACGGTGCGTTAAAAGCTTTGACAATAATATCGAACAGATCATTATGCGCTAATAATATTCAGACAATCTAAAATATCACTGAATGTATTTGCGTCCTAAAAAGTGACGATAAAAAACTTTACATTTACATGTGCAAAGAAAATATCACCATAGGTAAAAGAAACCTAAAAGTTATCAAAAGTTCCAGGCCATCTTTACGACGATTTCTTTTCATTTACACCAGACAGCTTTAAACCTCTTTACTGATAATCTGTTAGATAACCATCATTGAAGTAATTCCAATAGATTAATTATATCTGTTGTAATACAAACCTGTGAATGATAATTTCTTAATACTAAAAAAAGTCTATCCCATTGCAGTTGATAGCAGATGATGGTACAAATCGATGGTTGGGGCTGTAAAGTAATCGTAACTGCCACCTCGGTAAATTGCTTTGTTGTAAATCGGATTCCAGGTACTACCTACTTATATTGTCGGGATAGGTTTTAACTGTGACACCACGCCTTGGTTAGCGTGCAGGAATATAGCTCAGATTCGGGATCGATCTACGTCGGGTGAGAAGAGATGATAAAGAAAGTAATTCAGTTAAAAACAATAACAACGTCTATTGGTCAACGACAACAATGTCTATTGCTCAGAAGCTTAATAAGGTTATATTATACCCGATTACTAAGGTGCGCATGTTCTCTCGGTTGAGGTATATTTATAAATTGTTTATAGGTCTTTGGTCACTGTTTTATGAATATAGTTTCTCTTAAGAGTTTGTGTTTTGTTTCATTTATAGTTAGCTTATCACTTAAAGTTCAAACTGCATTTGATCTACTTATTCTAATTTGAAAATTATCTTCCTCAGAACTTTGCCAAGTTTATCATAGATTCGACTTTTGCTATTGTGAATAGGTAGCCCCCAGACTTCGCGGCTAAGTGACCATGCCATGCTCAGGTTAGGGTGGGGAGAAAAGGATAGATTACAACCTTAAAGCGCCCATGTGGACAGCCCAGTAGCTAGTTTTAGGCGAGACACAAAGTCTGCCGAACCTATGGTCACCGTCTATAGATATTCTAATAAGTCCGCTCACTCCAGCGTGCCGTGGAAAATGAATAGTCCAACTCACGCTCGATTAATTTTTATACGGTTAGCGTTCTATTAGGAATATATGAATATGATTATGTATTAATGTTTATATTATTTACTTGTTATGAACAATTATTGACATTCTCTTTCTCATTTATAGCTCATTAATGATACTACTTTGTAATAGTTATTTAGTATTATAATAACTACGGAAATAAACGAAATATTATCTTATTATCTACGATATGGATAAAAATACCAGTAGGTATATAAAATTAATGCGAAACCCAAAAACAACTAGTATTGTTTAACTACGAATACAAATTACAAAATATAACAGGAAAATAGCGACAATGGAACAATTTTAACCTGATATTTTTGGCTGTCGATAGTTATCGATCTTATTACATTTTGTTATTAATATGACAAATGCGTTCACAGTGGATGTCGTCTTTAACAAAAAAATATTGAAAACACCAACTAACCAGTGCTACATCCATATCTTAACCCAAACATTAAAAGTCTTTTCCATCTAGGGTTTTTTTTATTCTTAATTAGTGGTTAAAAGAGCGATCAAACTAACTTATACTCATATATAACTCAACTTATATACATAATTTGGGTGAAGGTAAATATTATAAATCCACATATTTTACACTATTTTGATATGCTTTGGATTCATGAAAGTGATTTTTCAAGGCCATGCATGTAACGACACGTTTTGGAATTTTCGTCTCTCAAGAGAGGTAAAGTATATGACTCTCTCCCTCCCTCCCTTTTTCCCTCTTATGGAATCGGTAAAGAATTATTCAATTTTTAGGAGACGAAGTGAAACTAATCGAAAGTTGATTGGACGACTAACCCAAACTAACCAAATCTATTAAAATTGATTATAACGTATCGGAACCGGTTCAAATGACTAAAACAAGTTGAGACTAAGTGAAACTAACCGAAAGCTGATTCGACGACTAACCCAAACTAATCAAATCATAGATTATAACATATCGGAACCGGTTCAAATGACTAAAATAAGTGAGACTAAATGAAAGTTGATTCGACGACTAACCCAATCTAATGACTAAAAAATGTTGAGGCTAAGTGACTAAAATATGTTGAGGCTAAGTGAAACTAACCGAAAGTTGACTCGACGACTAACCCAAACTAACCAAATCTATTAAAATTAATTATAACTTACGGAACTGACTCAAATGACTAAAATAAGTTGAGGCTAAGTGAAACTAACCGAAAGTTGATTAGACGACTAACCAAAACCTATCAAATCTATTAAAATTGATTATAACGTAACGAAACCAACTCAAATGACTAAAATAAGTTGAGACTAAGTGAAACTAACTGAAAGTTGATTAGACAACTAACCAAACCTAACCAAATCTATTAAAATTGATTATAATGTATCGGAACCGACTCAAACGACTAAAATAAGTTGATACTAAGTGAAACTAACTGAAAGTTGATTAGACGACTAATCAAAACTAATTAAATCTATCAAAATTGATGGTAACGTATCGGAACCGGCTCAAAAAGTAAAATCAGTTGAGACTCGATATTGAATTATTCACTTCTATCACGTATACTGTGCTACTTGTGACATTTTTTTTTAACAAAAATCATTAAAAACTTGTACAAATCTGCTGTAATTGCTACTACTTTTGTCTGCCGACTTTCAATGTATTCTTTTGATTTTGTTGAAATCTCGCAGACGGCGTAGGGCAGGTTTGTAGACAAGGCTGTGTTGCCAGATTTATTTTTTAATTTTACATGATTTTTAATTAAAATGGTACATTTCTCTATTTGACAATTTTATGTTAGTCAATAGTTGTATTGTGCTGATTTTAAACCAATATCTATTATTCCTAAAATTATTATTTTACATATTTTATTAAAGCGAGTCAAAGCGATAGTGATATTAAGCTAGTAAGAATTGATATTATTCATTGATCATCCAAGGTCGAGAAGAGGATTTGAGGCGCTTGATTATTTCTCTTGCTGAATATATATTATTTCTTTATGTTCCTTGCGTTTTTATACAAGCGTCTAGCCTCTGCGGTATAACTATCTGCAATCATGCGCAGTTGCGTTTCAGGATGACCTTCTGTGCTTGTGATACTACGGCCCGGGTTCGATTCCCGTCGGTGACAAGATATGTTTTATTTATTTATTTTTTTTTGGTTATGTTTGTTAGTTGGGGTTAATTTTGGTTTTGTGTTAGACACGGTTGTTCAAGCTTGTAGCGCGCTCGTCTCAAGGCGCTTGTTTGATTAATTAGTTTGTTTCGATTATATTTGCTTAATCTGGGATACTGAAGACAAGCGCGCGTACCGAGTAGCACAGTACACGTGATTAAAGTGAATACTTCTTTATAGAGTTTCAACTTATTTTAGTCATTTCATCCGGTTCTGATATGCTATAATCAACTTTAATAGATTTGGTTAGTTTGGGTTAGTCGCCGAATCAACTTTCAGTTAGTTTCACTTTGTCTCAACTTATTTTATTCATTTAAACCGGTTCCGATAGGTTATAATCAATTTTAATAGATTTGGTTAGATTGGGTTAGTCGTCGAATCAACTTTCGTTTAGTTTCACATAGTCTCAACATATTTTAGACATTTGAACCAGTTCCGATACGTTATAATCAATTTTAATAGATTTGGTTAGTTTTGGTTAGTTGTCTAATCAACTTTCGGTTACTTTCATTTAGTCTCAAATTATTTTAGTTATTTGAACCGGTTCCGATACGTTATAACCAAAGTTAATAGATTTGGTTAGTTTGGGTTAGTCGCCGACACAGCTTTCAGTTAGTTTCACTTAGTCTCAACTTATTTTAGACATTTGAACCGGTTCTGATACGTTATAACCAATTTTAATAAATTTGGTTAGTTTGGGTTAGTCGCCGAATCAACTTTCAGTTAGTTTCACTTTATCTCAACTTATCTTAGTCATTTCAACCGGTTCCGATGGGTTGTAATCAATTTTAATAGATTTCGTTAGATTGGGTTAGTCGTCGAATCAGCTTTCATTTAGTTTCACTTAGTCTCAACTTATTTTAGACATTTGAACCGGTTCCGATACGTTATAATCAATTTTAACACATTTGGTTAGTTTGGGTTAGTCGCCAAATCAACTTTCGGTTAGTTTGGATTAGTCTCAACATATTTTAGCCTTTTGATCCGGTTCCGATAGGTTATAATCAATTTTAATAAATTTGGTTAGTTTGGGTTAGTCGGCCAATCAACTTTCGGTTAGTTTCACTTCGTCTCATAAAAATTGAATAATTATTTACCAATTTCATAAGAGAGAAAGAAGTAGAGCTAACGTGTAGTTACACAACAGTACAAAAGAAAAACTACGCTTAGCCATCTTAACCATGTACATTTTTTAAATAGCGTAAAGTGTGCGAAAACTATTCCGTAAAAATTAATTCACACCGTCCGATCCCGAAAGTAGTTGCGAAAACTGAGTCACGGCTTAGCCGTGACATTGACGGGTAGCCGATGGGCGAGGGACTGGCGCAGGCAGGAGGGAAATTTTCTGTGTGACTGTGCTATGGTCCGCTAGCGTTTTTATAAAAAGTGCTAAACGTTGCATGTTTAAGGTTCATACTCGCTTCCGATGACTGCTCGCGTTGTTTATAGTTTGTCTTTAATGTTTACATAATATTTTGCAAGTTCAAGTTCAAACTTAGGGCAGTGTGATTTATGCATTTTAGTAGTTCACACTAGAGAATAACAGAGTTACAAAGAATCAGCCTGGATCCAGAAAGTAACAAAACCACTGATGTCATTTTGTATTGTATAGTTATAATAAGATGCGATATGTTTTCTCGAATTGAGGTATTTCCTTTTCGGGGTCGTGTTAACGTTGGGGACCAACGTTTAGAGGGCGAGGGCACGTGTGAATTACTAAAATGCATAAACTACTAAATAAATATCACCCTGTCCTAGGTTTGAACTGGAACGTGCAAAATATTATGTATACATTAAAGACAAATTATAAACAACGCGAGCAGTCATCGGGAGCGATTATGAACCTCAAACATGCAACGTTCAGCACATTTTATCATTTAAAAATTCTAACAAACCATAGGTTCGGCAGACTGAATCTAGGACAAAATATCGAAAGATAAATAATCGAAGGACAAATGATCGAAAGACAAATGATCGAATGAACAAATGAGCGAACGGACATTTGATCGAATGGACAAATAATCAAATGGACAAATGATCGAAAAAACAAATGGTCGAAAAGCAAATGATCAAATGGACAAAAATTGTTTGATTTTTGACCCAAATATGGATCGGTGCGCAAACGCACCGAGATGTGGAATGCAAAACAACCGGACATTAACCCAATCAAACCAAAGCTAAACAAAGATAACCAAAACAAAATTATGAGTAAATATATTATACACAATTATAAAAAATGTGCATTAAATATAGTTTCCGCCTATGTATTTTCATTCCAATTTAAATCTTTAATGCATTAAAATTAATAATAATGCAAAAAATCGCAAAATTTTTATAATGGGGTTATATCAAATTAATACCAAAATGTAAGTACAGTAAGGTAACCTTAACGTTGCAGTCAATGTCAATTATAATGTGTCAATCTGCTTTCAAATTTAAAATAGTTCAGTTTAAATCATAATAGCAAAATTAAAATGGCTTTACAATATTTAACTAGCCAAAAAGGCAAAACCAAAATGATACTAAACGGATATTTGTATATACAAGATAAATCGATAGAACAAAAAACGTAATGGAAATGTGAGTACTTCAACCAGAGAAAATGTAGAGGCAGAGCAATCACGAAAGAAGAAACCATCATAAAGGAGTACCCACAGCCATGGTGGAAATGTAGCTGGAGTTCAAGCTTTAAAGGTAAAAAAAAATAAGGAGTCTGCCAAAACAACCAGAGATACGGCGCATTATATCACTTCGGCAGTATCCTCAGATGCTGACCAATATACCGCAAAAGCTTTACCAACAGTGAATAGTCTCAAGCGAAGTACGGCGGGGGAGAACAAGGGAAAATATGGAACCAAGAATACCAACTTGGAAGATTTGAATATTCCAGGTAAATACAAAATAACGGACAAAGGCGAATCTTCCATTTTGTTTGACTCAGGGCCTGGGAATGACAGAATAATTATTTTCACGACAAAAGAAAATCTTGGAATCTTGCAAAGAGCAAAACATGTTTATATGGACGGCACTTTCAAAACAACTTAAAGTATTTTTCCAACTATACACAATGCACGTATATTTCGCTGAAACGGAGTTTTATCCACAATACCGAAAGGAGATGATAAAAACTGAGTTTTAATCATCCCCTGATGATGTTAACATGGTTAGCGTAACGCGCGTCGAGTGCAATAATTCTGTTTTGGTATTGTGGATAAAACTCCGTTTTAGTGCATTTTGCCAACCCCAACATTGACGTATATTTCGAATCATCATCTTTAACGCTGGTTTATGCACTGCTTCCAAACAAGACCAAGGAGATATACATCAGATTACTGGAAGGTGTAAAAAGTTTATTACCAGAACTTGTTCCAAATTCATTCCTGATAGACTTCGAAATGGCAATGCATGGATAGCGCCATATAAACAGTTTTTCCATTGTCTATGAAATCGCAAAAGACAACCCATATTTCCTATTGGAATGTGGAACTGCTATTCTTCAGTAATTAATGACGATATGCCAAAAACTAACAACCATATCAAAGGATGACAGGCATTTGAGAGCCAGTTGTCTGCTTATCATCCAACTTTATGGAAGTTTATAGAAGTCATATAAAGAGAACAGTCATTAACAGATATGAAAATTGCACAATTACAGTCGGGAGTACTAGCAACTCCAAGAAAGAAAAAATACGAAGCACTTGATTTAAGAATCAAAAATGTAATGAAACAATTTTCAGTAGAAAATCCTATAGGATTCTTAAATAATTTAGTAGTAAATATTTATATGTAAATATACATAGTTTTATAGTATTGTTAAATAGTATGTAAAAGATTAATATATTTTAATTATTTTTGAAATTCAAAATATATGTTTTACTTACAAAATAATGCAGAGTTTATAAAAAATAAATTTATAAAAAAAATATGTTTATTTTGCATATAGACTGTGATTTAAAAAAAAATCGATTATTTGCCTTTCGAACATTTGTTCTTTCGATCATTTGTCCATTTGATCATTTGACCATTCGATAAAATGTCCATTTGATCATCCGTCCATTCGATCATTTGTTCATTTGATCATTTGTAGTTCGATCATTTGTACCTCGATAATTATTTGTCTTTCGATATTTTGTCCGGATATGGGCAGACTTTGTGTCTCACCTAAAACCAGCTCCTGGGCTATCCACATGAGCGCTTTAAGGTTCTAATCTATCCTTTTCTCCTCACCCTAACCCAAGCTTGGCTTGATCACATGGTCGCGAAGTCTGGGGGCTACATATCCATAACAGTAAAAGTCGAATCTATGATAAATTTGTCAAAGTTCTGAGAAAGATAATTTTCAAAGTAGAATCAGTAGATCCAGTGCAGTGTGAACTTTATGTGAGAAGCTAACTATAAATGAAACAAAACACAAACTCTTAAGACAAGCCATATTCATAAAACAGCGACCAAAAACCTATAAACAATTTATAAATATACCTCAATCGAGAGAACATGTGCACCTTAGTAATCAGGAATAAACTCCTGGCTAATAGATATTGTTAATGTTTTCTCATTAAGTCTTTCTTGATCATCTCTTCTCACCTGACGTAGATTGATCCCGAATCTGCGCTATATTCCTTCACGTTAATCAAGGCGTGGCGTCGTGGTTAAAACCTATCCCGACAATATATCAAAACAAAATAAACTTTTGATCGTGTTCGACAAAGAGCAAGTAACATCTGATTATATAACAGCTTCATCCCGAGTTGCTGTTCAGCAAATTAGCAAGTGTCCATATTCCTTGGCAGAAAAATCTCTCATACTGAACGTCCATACGAACGACCTACGCCAATATGGTAGAAATGTAAGCACCTCAGGGAAAAATCATTGGAAATTACCGACTATGTTATAAATGGTATCGAAGAAAAGTGAATGCTTTTTACTTCGCTTAGGAAATACCAACGCTGGATAAAAGTTTACAAGACACTAAGGATGACGAAAACTTGCCCCAGCTATCAAGAAGTAGACTATGGAAAATTATTCACAATAGCAACTTTGGTTTGGAAAAACAGAATAGAAATATTGCCCTATTAGTGGGACCGACATTATTTGCTGAAGGCAACACTTGAGGTCAATCCGAAAACATTGCAGAATGCAAAAATATATTTTATTTGGATGAAATCTGGCTGAAACATCCTGAAATCCCGACAAGCTGTCGTGAAGGGCTAGTTAACGGGATTAAAACTGCCGTCGGCTTATTAAAATTATTATAATTTTTTTTGAGAAAATGATCGAATATATTCTCTGTAATTTAGGAAAAGTGATGGACAACCAAGACTATCAATCCAGGTTAGTAGAGAAGCTTTCCACAACGTCATGAAAAAATCATCTTTGAGTGGTTCCAGTAGAAAACTATGAATTGTGATGGAAATATGACAAAAAAAGGACTTATGGAAAATGTTTAGTAGCATAAGTCAAAGTAAAATATGTTATTGATGAGATGGCAAAAGATCGAGATATTATATATCATTGTGGCTTGAACCCAATAGAGCAAGAAGTTATCATGATAGAAGTAATAACATTTTGCAGATGCAAGCAGTACGACAACTCTTGGTAGATGCATTGGAGGATATTACTTGGAAAACTGTCAAAATGCCATAAAATATGTTATAGGATAGGAGAAAAAAAACGTACGACCTTGATGAACTATAGAAATCTAGTCTTCAGATTTCCCTAAGAATGTTTCTACTGACTTTTAATTATTAGGATTATTATTTGCATGCAATAATTAATTTAATCGTTTTCTTATATATTGTTTTATTTTGGTGAATTAATATATGTATTAAAAAATTAATATATGTATTCAGAAAAATTAAAAATTATAACCCAGCTTTTCGACAATGGTGCACCGATTCACTGTTTATGATTTATTACATTTTATAGCACCATTGTTCATTCACCGGTTGCAAGGTGGCCTGTGCTACAATTTCCATTCCATTACGCTAAATATACATATAAAAATGATTAAAGAGGCAAAAGCCATTGACGCTCTACCACTGTTGAATCTCCTATGAGAGCACCGAGCTATCAACTCCTATGAAATAGACTTAATACCTAGTTGAAAAAAAAATAAATTCTAGATACCTTTGTCAAGATGTATAGTCAAAGAAGATGGGTTTCCATAAACAGAGTTGTTTAAGTCGTTGATTCCCCAATCTTTCACTCTACTGGGTGTTTCTGTGGTCGTAGGCTTTGGAGAGGTGGTTGGGGGTGATGATACTGCGACAAAAACATGCTTCAGTCGTTCTCGACTGAACGTATTTCACAGATATGGGATGATCAAGTTTTAGACAAATTAAAAATCGATTTAAAAAAACTTGAACTTGAGCTGCGCACTACAATTTTTGCCCACACGTGACATATTTATGGAATTTATTATAATACGTCACGTGTGTCAGAAATTAAAATACATTTTCTGAAGAGTGCGCTATTTAGAAGCAATTAAACCACTCCTTATGACGTTTATGTACTGCTAAAAATTAAATGTGTAACGTATTCAAATAATTTTTAAATGTATTTTACACATTTCGTGATGTGTTTTACATATTATGTCCATAAAGAAATATATTCCTATATTGTTGTGCAAAAATGCTGCGGTTACGTATGTGAATAAACACATTCACAAATTATTTAAAAGTATCATATACAGTGTGACCCAAATACATATTTACACCTCGATTTTCACCACTTAAAATGAAAATCTGGAAAAACGTTCGGACCTGTCTATTATTGATTTTAAGGGGGTGATAGTTACCACTCAAGATTTTCAATGGGAAGGAGTGGCGGGTGATATCTCATTTCAAAGGTATTGTTACCTTGATTATAACATTCAAGTCGCTGCTGTTATCCGCGTTGATATGACAGCTTGCTAAAATCTGTGGGAACTAAGTTTTTAGTTAGTAATTAATTAATCTAACCCAAATTAAAAACAAACACAATCAAAGGACCAGGAATACATTTTTGCCATGCTCCAGTGGCTCCAGAAATTTCTGGTCGGTAGCAAAGGCAGTAAGAAATAACTACATAAACGTCCTTCCCACCTTTGACAGACGAACACAGCGTCACGGCGACTATAGCTAAGGAAAAAGCAAACATGCTCGCCGAAATGTTTTTATCGCACTCTACCTTAAACGTCCCCAAGGCAAGGCTCTCCCCACCCTATCCCACAGCAACACTACCATGGCAGAAGATAAGTTTCACCACCATATTCGTAAAATTCTGTAAGAGCTAGATATGTAAAAGGCATCAGAACTGTATGGAATATCTGCCATCGCATCGTGTCAAAAAACTGCCCCAACGAACTAACACCCATTTCTTCCTGACTTATTTCTCTATCGTACCGAAAAGAGATTTGCCCATCTTCTTGGAAAATCGCTCGAGTGCCACCTGTTCCAAAAAAGGCAAGAAAACCACGTCCTCAAGCTATAGCCCAATTTCCTTGCTTCCAATAATCTTCAAAGTCATGGAACGTGTAGTCAATTAGCAACTACTCAAGTAAATCGAGAACCAACAGAATAATTAGCGATAACCAATACGGCTTCCGCAAACAGAGATCGAGAGGAGATATATTGGCCTATGTCACTCATATATGGAGCAGGGCGATTGAGAACTACGGAGAATCTCGAGCGATTGCGTTGGATATTTCGAAACCAATTTGGAATGAGGGATTGCTCAACATTTCGGAGCCAGCGTCTCTCTGCAGCTGGCTTGTCCGTTTTGTTAAGAACCGATTACTGCACTTTGCAGTAATGCAAATGGATACATCTCAGACATATTCACTTTTAATGCGGGCATGCCTCAGGGCGCAATACATTCAGGAACTTTGTTCCTCATCTATATTAATGACCTGCTGACCGAAACCAATAACCCTGTTTAAAAATTTGCAGATGACAGTCTTCCAATTTAGATGTGAAAAACCTTTACCAGTGAGTACCGCAGGCAGGAGCAGATCACAACAATTAATCCAGATCTTGAGAAAGCTCGAACTTGGGGCAACAGGGATATGGTCCAGTTCAATGCAGCAAAAACACAACCATCCACGTTTACCAAGAAATCTAATACGGCGGGCGCTGACATCATTATGGCAGGATCGACCATTCGTTCATCCTCGTCAATCGGACTACTGGTCGTCTCAGCAATATGTTCTGGCATGACGACGTTGCAAAATTAGTCCCGCAGAAGCTTGGTGCACTATTTCGCAACAAAAAACTCTATACACCGCAGCAGCCACCCTTGCTTTACAAAGCGCAAATAAGGCTGTGTCTAGAATATTGCTCACATATCTGGGGTGCCGCACCTAAGTACACCCTAAACCAGTTGGATTTCATTCAGAAGACAGCTTTGCGCTTTGTCGTCGACCCGGAGTTGACCCGGGATCTGGATAGTCTGGAACACTGCTAACATGTGGCCAAAATATGCCTGTTTTACAGATATTTTCACTGCAGATGCTCCCAGCATTTCGCCCGCATCATCCCCTAGCAACACCTGTCAGATAGTCACGACATACGACAAGAGCGCACCCGTTCGTCACACAATTGGGAACACATAGAACGTCAAGGACTCCTTTGTCTGGCGCACTGCATCACTGTGGAACCCACTCCCAGGACATCTATTTTCCTCTAAGTACAACCTCTAACTATTCAAGAACCGTGTCAATCAACATCTTCGCACAGACACCACTCGTCGGATGCCACAGGATCTCCCTTTAGCGTGTGCGCCACTGCCATAAAAAAACACAACAGGTACGGTAAAATGAGGGCCTGAACACCTTTAAAAGTGAGATATCACGGATTTGTTTTGTTGGAGGTGAGTGTCACCTCTAAAATTGAAAATTACAAGTTTCTTTATTTGTAATTTATTTTTTTCACTTATTTTCAGTTTATTAAATGCTTGAAATGACCACCATTTACCTCCAAGCAACAAAATCAATTTTGTTCAAAGTGTTGTCCATATTACCTAATATTTCGTAAGTAACTTGGTGGTATTCATGAAAAAAATTTTAGACTTCAGTTTACCTCATAGAAAAAGTTCTATTTGGGTCAAAACAATTGACCTTGATGGTCACTCTTTCCAATCCTGTTTTGAGGATACTTTTCATCTAAAAATTGATGAGCCGGTGGGCGAAATGAGAAGGTACATCGGCTCGTTAGAAAATTATGGTTTCATGGTTTGCTTCAATTTCTATTATTTGTACGAGGACTGAATGAACAGCATTCTCCAATAATTCCACATATTTTAAGCCATGAAGATTTTAGGGCGAAAAAGGAGCTAATTAAGTGATCTCCGTAAAATCTCGCCCAAGGATTTAATTTGTGGGGATCTTGCGTATGTACTTCATGAAAAACCCTGCCATCAACATCGGCAGTTATGCCCATTGGAAAAACGGAAGTCGGACAAATAGTCTGGATTATTGTTTATAGTTTAACTCATCACATCACATAATTGGAGTCGGTGATTGAAATCATCATCCTTCAGTCCTTGAACTAATCATATAATGAAAGGATAAAACTTATTTTGTTTTAGGATCATCTGGATTATTGTACGTGACACACCAGACACCTCGATCAATTTCCTAGTATCAAACGTGGTATCCATGGCTACATGACGTAAGAACAACTTCTCTCCCCTCATCTCTTTCACACACGTTCCTTTTATATCCCACTCAATATTATCGTCAAATTTGGCAATCAGATTCTTGTGAATTGTCGGTATTTTAATTAAAAAAATAATGATATTTACCCCCTCTACCATGGAACAATCCATTTTGATTTTATTAAAAATTAACAGATGATTTGCAACAAATCTGACGTTCTTGAATTGATTAAGTCGAAGACACGTTTACCATTTTTAAGAAAAACACAGAAAATCAGAAGAAACATTCCTTAAATGCCAATCTGATATGATTAGAGTTGATGTTCAAGTAAAAACTTTTTCCAATTGACTCGTTTACTATTCGAGCTCTTATTTCGTCATAGATGAAAATATTGACATAACATTTTAGGACAATAAAGTACTTAATGAGACCTTCAAAAAGGCGTATCGCAAAATCCTTTTCCCCTATTCGGTGGTTGATGATACGTAGATAAAAAGGTGTGAAGGGTATTTCTCTACCGAATCAAAAATTGACGGGTCTAAGCGCTTTTCCACATTTTCATTCAGGTCGAAGTGCACACTTTTCGTTGGGCGACCCTGTAAAGCAGTATATTTAAGTTATATTTTCAAGATACTAATGGCAAAATAATACTAGTGTACATCTTTTCTGAGTGTCAATTTTAAGCATTGACCGTACGAGTGGTGAAAATATGTAGCTGAAACTATTTAGATGGTTTAGATGGTCCCATATCTGATAATGCTTCAATAACTCTAGAAAATAATTAACTAAAATCGAGGTCCTTATTCTAATCTCAATTCTGATCATATTCAGTTTTTTGCATACTGCCAAACATAAGAGTTTAACAAAATCCCCCAAGAACAAATTTAAAGTTTGGTCGTAAAGTCTCCCATAAAATTATTAAGTCTGAAAGCTAATTTTTTCTTACCATTCAGGTCAGAGTTATCAAAGCTTATTATCTAAAAGTGCTCGTGGGAATATAAGCTAAGTGTTACACAAAAAATTTAAAAATACGGCTGCCTTTTTGTTCTGATACAGCGGAAAGCTTGCGTCAAAAATAAAATGTTGTGAGGGAAAATTTTTGGTGCAAAAATCTGCTGGCAGTGTGCAAAAACTTATAAAAACAGCAATCCTTACAACATTCAAAATGAGTAAATTCTTAATACTCATTAAATCACATGCTTTATACATGCTGTA
>MU183910.1:227600-261543 GCA_016904865.1 Pissodes strobi
TTTAGCAAGTATCAGAGAAAGAACAAGGATTAGCAACATCATAGAAGTAAAAACTATCTAGTTTTGGGCAAAAGGGCAAGTAGGTAAATACGAAGTGTCCTAAAATGAATATCTAGGCAGACAAAGTACGGGACTATAGCAAAAAAGATGGGTAGATGGTATAAGAATAGTACAGCAAGCAAACAATGAATACCGTTAATGCAGGATAGAGAGAAATCGATGCGATTAGGAGATACCTACATGAGGAGTGAACGAGAGGTTTGAAAGAAGAAAAATAAGAAGATATCTGCTACTAAAGCAGTAAGCCCACAATAATTAATAGATATCATTCACTTCAATGTTTATTAGGCAAATTGTTGCCTATTACTCCACGTCAGTTGTAGACTTTTTAAATAAGGTTAGTGACCCTAACGAATCTAAAAAACCTAAAAGAACTAGAAAATGCTCGACGTTTCAAGGAACAAATCTGCCCACGTTTACACGAAATGAAAATTGTTAGTAAATGCAATTAAAATAGTAAAATGCTCATGCACTTTTTCAAGATTTAAATTGACTTTGACAAGATGACAAGAATAATGGGATAATGACATTATTTTTGTCATCGGCCTTATTCAAAAAGCCTACAACTGAGGTGGAGTGAGTAATAGACAACAATTTGCCTGACAAACATGCATCCTCCACAACTAGTGATGACCAAAGCATGGCCAAGGCCAAGGCTTGCATGACCTTGCACATAGAGTCTTGGTCTTTCTCTTGCAAAACTAATGTGGTATCTTAGTCTTGGTTTCGGTCTTAGTCCTGCAGCAAGAGTTTTGCAAGTCTTGCTTTTAACCGAAGCGTAAAATTGAAAACAAAAATAGACAAGACAAAGCAATAAAATAATCTCAGACTGTTTCGAATTTTATTTCCTAATGTTTTACTCTTACCAATGGGTAACTAAAAATCTGAAACACTAATTTACAAAGCTAGTCCAAATTCCACGCAAAATATTAAATTTAATATAATGAAAACAATTTAAATTTAAAAAAGTAATAGAGGAATAAAATATTATTGCAAACAATCCCTTGATATGATCATACAGCGCAAAATTGGAAAGAGTCTCGCAAGACTCTTATAACTTGTACAAGTCTTAGTATTACAGGACAAGGTATTGGCATGGGTCCTGTTCTTGCATACACAGCATTTACACTGTAAATACAAGAAGCTGAATTGTGTAATACTCGTACCGTAGTATTTAGAAAAATCGGTTTATTTAAATAATACACAGTAAAACTTTAGTAGCCTTTGATACCAAGCAAGTGGCAGCGAGTTCTGAAAAGGTGATATAGGTAGGCATAGGACCGAATCTACTACATAAAAAAATAAGTAAACGATTTAAGAACAGGACAGCAACAATTAGAGAAAGAACAAGGATTAGAGACATCATTGAAGAAGAAGAACATTTCAGATGACATTGGGCATTGGACAAGCGAAGTGTGAAATGGAGGTCTAGACAGACGCAGAAAATATGAGCAAAGGATTAAAAAGCAGCATGTGGAGCAAAAGGATGGACTAAGGGCATCATAGAAGAAGTGAAAAATATGTAGAGGAATTTGGCAGGCAGAGAGACGCGAAAAATTTAGAAATTGAGATTTAGGAAGAAAACATGACTTAAGAACAGAATAATAAAAACCAAAGAAAAGATAAGATTAAGAGACATTATGGAAAAAATTGAAAATATGAATTGCCTATGGGCAAGTTTTGCAATCAGGTACGTAAACCCAAAGTGTACTAAAATGAAGATCTAGACAGATAGAGCAAGGGTTAAATGCAGAAAGGATAAGTAGATGTTTAAAAACTGGCATAACAGGAATTAGAGACCTAACAAAAAACTAGAGACATCATAGACGAAGTAAAACATATAACGTGGCATGAGGCAAATCTTGCAACCAAGACGAAAACGCTCTGAATTGCAGATCTACACAAAGCACGAAACTGCCGCAAAAAAACTAGACGGTTTAAGAACAGAATAACATAAATTAGCGAAATAGCAAGTATTAAGATCATCAAAGAAGAAGTAAAAAATATGAAACCGCAACAGGCAGGTCGTGTAACTTGGCAAGTAGACGCGAGGAGATCTGAAATAGAGCCTAGGCAGACATAAGATGGGATGACCACAGAAAAGATGATAGACGATTTAACAAGATTACAGCAAAAATCATAGGAAGCGCAAGGATTACAGAAACATTAAAGAAGCAGGAAATATAGTGGTATTGGAAAGGTCTTGTAATAAGGTACGTGAACGCGAAGAGTGCTGAAGTGGAGATCTAGGCTGACAGAGTATGAGATGATCGCGGAAAAATGAGTAACTGATTTAAGAACAGTTTAGCAAACATCAGAGAAAGAACAAGGATTAGAAACATCATAGAAGAAGTAAAATCTGTTAGCTAGTTTCGGGCAAGAGAACAGGCAGTTAAATACGAATTGTTCTAAAATTGATAACTAGGCAGACAAAGCACGGGACTATAGCAAAAAAGATGGGTAGATGGTTTAAGAAAATTACAGCAAGCAACCCATGGATACCGTTAGGGCAGGATAGAGATTGGAAGATACCTACATGCATAGTGAACGAGAGGTTAAACAGAAGAAAAATAAGAAGATATCAGCTACTGAAGCACTAAGCCCACAATATTTTGTAGATATCATCCAATTTAATGTCTATTAGGCAAATTGTTGCCTATTACCCCACCTCAGTTGTAGACTTTTTGAATAAGGCCGCTTCGGCTCTGGTTCCAGGGTGTAAATATCACAAGTGCTAGTCTAGTGACTATAACGAATCTGAAAAACCTAAAAGAACTAGAAAATGCTCGACCTTTCGCGGAACAAATCTGCCTACGTTTTCAAGAAATGAAAATGGTTAGTAAATGCAAATAAAATTTTGACAAGATGACAAGAATAATGTGATAATGACATTATTCTTGTCGTCGGCCTTATTCAAAAAGCTGAGGTGGAGAAATAGAAAACAATTTGCCGGATAAACATGAATTCTCCACAACTAGTGATGAGCAAAGCATGACCAAGACAATTACTGGCATGATCTTGGTCTTGGATTTGTTCTTGCACATAAAGTATTGGTCTTGGTCTTGCAAACTAGTGTGCTATGTTAGTCTTGGCCTTAGTCAAAATAAAAAAAAAAACAAAATAAACAAGACAAAACAATAAAATAATCTCAGACTGTTTCGAATTTGATTTCCGAATGTTCCACTGTTACTAATGGGTAACTAAAAATATGAAATTCTCGGAAACATAATATTATGTTAATTTTATGATAGCTACGTCTAACATGATAATGATTTTACATAATTCAGATATACAGTGTACATTTATTTCGAAAACACTAATTTACAAAGCTTGTCTAAATTGCAAGTAAAAATAATAAATTTAATGTAATATGCAAACAATTTAAATTTAAAAAAGTAATAGAGGAATAAAATATTTTTACAAACAATCCCTTGATATTATCATACAGTGCGAAATTTGAAACTTGCAAAAGTCTTGGTCTTGCAGGACATGACATCGGTATTGGTCTTGTTCTTGCATATACAGTTCTGGTCCTGTTAATCAAAAGACGGTCTCGGTCTTGGTCTTGCTTTTTCTTCAGGACTAAGACTAAGACTGCATCCACGACAATATAGAACATATACAGCGTCTGCCCAGATTTGGTTACTAAATGGGAAACTTTTTTATTTTTGATTTTACGAGAAAAAGTTATTCTTGATAAAAAGTTTTGCTTGTTATAAAAACAATACTGGCATTGAAAAAAAAGATATGTTATACAGGGCGCCAGAAAAGTAGAGAAAAACATTATGGAAAATATTTATTTTAACTAACATATCTGAGAAACAAATTTTAGGGTTCAGCAGAATCACCATAGTTTTAAATGCACTTGATAAGGTTTTCCTTAAACCGGCAAACAGCATTGCTGATATGATCGGGTGGGATTTCTTCACATGCTTGTCATATCCTGTTTTTACTTGAATAATATTTTAAGGCCTATCTTTGAAAATAATTTCCTTAATTCGTCCCCAAACGAAGAAATCAAGGTGTGTAGTCGGGGGACCTCGGCGGCCAATCTGAAAAAACTTCACTCGAACCTCGCCCAATCCACTTTCAGACGATATGGATTTTAGCCGGTCCGGTTTTATCGGTTTCAACGTGAGTGGTGCATTAAAACCTTGTGACAATTAGTTTAATGCACTACTGGACTCCACGTTAAAACCAATAAACCGGACCGGTTAAAATCCGTATCGTCTGAAAGAGGCCTAAGATGGAAGTTTAGCCAGGCTCTTACTGCTGCTGAGAAATGACAAGATATATAACTGAAATATTAGATCTTGCCTTACATTGCCTCTCTAATATCTGAAAAGTCATCTTGCAAACATTTTATGAAGATTTGTCCATTATTGTTATTATCGAAAGCAATTGGTCTTAAAATGTTGCTCCTCAAAACACCACACCAAACATTTATTTACTATTTGATCTGACATTCTACCACCCAGTTAGGATAATTGCGGTCCAAAACTTCTAATTTTACGATGAAAAAAATCCGTAAGTGCTAAACGTTGCTTGGTCGGAAAACTCACGTAACCGTGGGCAAGTTATGCAAGAAATTCCGGTCCAGTTCACCATTTTTTTTAAGTTTCAACCGGCTGTGGTCCAAGACAATGTTGAAAACTTTGACGAAAATGAGCTCGATGTATTGCTTCATGTTACAGGAGAACCCAAAAAACCCTTGTACAGGGTTATCCAACGAGGACTAGACAAGGCGATTTTTTGACTTTCCCTGTACTTTTATAAAAAAAACAACTGAAATAGCCATCTTATGAAATTTTCTCCCGCGAATTAGGATATGTTCAGCAAAAAACAATTGAACATCAAATAAAAGGGCTAGGGGTCACTTTGATATTTGTTTAAATGGAACACCCTGCATATTACTACATTTTTGGACCCTCTAGAAAAATCTAAACACATTTTGTGTATAATATCCTATACCTATCTTTAGCTGTTTACCAAATATTGACAGTTGAAAGTCGGGTATTTTGACACTTTGACAGGCTCTAAAATCTAAACCACAGAAGATCAAAGAAAACGGTTTTCACATTCCTATCTTAAGTTTTCATATACTATCGAATGACAGTATCTTCGAATTTAACCTGCGGATAAAATTAATCGGAATTTTTAAACCTCCGGTTAAATTCAAAGTTACTATCATTTGATAGCTTATGAAAACCCAAGATAGGAATGTGCAAACTGTTTTCTTTGATCTCGTGCGGTTTAGATTTTAGAGCCTGTCAAAGTGTCAAAATGCCCGACTTTCAGCTGTCTATATTTAGTAAACAGCTAAAGATAGGTATATGATATTATACACAAAATGTGTTTAGATTTTTCTATAGTCCAAAAATGTAGTAATATACAGAGTGCTCCATTTAAAAAATATATCAAAGTGACCTCTAGCACTTTTATTTGATGTTCAATTGTTTTTTGCTGAACATATCCGAATTCGCGGGAGAAAATTATATAAGAGGGCTGTTTCAGTTTTTTTTTATAAAAGTACAGGGAAAGTAAAACAATCGCCTTGTCTAGTCCTCGTTGGATAACCCTGTACAATGATCCCATGATCTAGGCTACTCAACTAAATTTTTCCTAACGGTTTTGAAAAAACCCAAATACCAACCCTTTGGACCAAAATTTATTACACGTTGTTTTCTGGAGAAATGGGTAAACCATTTGATTTTTGTCACTGGGATATTGTGAATTTCGGGATTTAAACTTTGTTTTTCGACGAAGCGACGTTTACCACTAACGGAATTTTTCCATCGCAAATTTCGAGGTTTAGGAGTATAACTAACCATAACTGGGTGGTAGAATGCCGAAGTCAAGTGTATCAAACAGTAAACATTTTGGGGAACAAAATTCTAGGACCAATTTTTTTCGATAATAACATTAATGTACAAACCTTTCTAATTTTTGTTGCAAAATGATTTTGCAGATATTAATGAAGCATTGCCCTGAATGTAAGGCAAGATCTAATATTTCTCTTAGATTTACCCCTAGTCATTTCTCGGCAGTAGTAAGAGCCTGGCCTAACTTCAATTCTAGATGAAAATGGACTGGGCGGGCTTAGCATCCCCCGACCTCACACCTCTTGGTTGGGACGAATTAAGGAAGTTGTTTACAAAGACAAACCTCAAATTTTTATTCAAGTTAAAACAGGATACGACAAGCATGTGAAGAAATCCCAGCCGATCATGTGAGAAATGCTGTTTGACAGGTTTAGAGAAAACCTTATCAAGTGCGTTGAAAATTGCTGCTGAAGCCTAAAATTTGTTTCTTAGATATTTTAGTTAAAATAGATATTTTCCATAATGTTTTTCTCTATTTTTCTGACACCCTGTTTAACATATCTTTTTTTTTAAATGCCAGTCTTACTTCTAGAACAAACAAAACTTTTTATCAAGCATAACTTTTTCTCATAAAATCAAAAATAAAAAAGTACCCATTTGGTAACCAAATCTGGGCAGACGCTGTATACAGTTTAATGCTGGTATTATAATGAAATAAGTAAATTCGGAGACCAATCCATTTCATGCTTGCTTAATTCTATTTTTATCCAGCTATAACAGTTTGCGCGCAGAAAAATTGAAACTGTTTATAAGGGTCTGTATAACGTGGAACAGTTAGAGAAACATTACGGACGTACGGACAGACGGACACACCGTTTTGTAAATTTTAATATTAAATACTAAAAAAATGTATCCGATGCACGAAAATATGACTTATAAATTATTCAAGACAATTTAGTGGTTGCGCTCCTGTGTAATTTAAGTATAGTAATCACGCGGCTTGCCCCGACTTCAGCACACAACCGCGATGTGACAATTTGCAGCGTACGGCGACATACCTATTCGTTTTCATTTTATCGTTGATGAATTGCTGGATTTGAACAGTGACACTGATTGAATGGTACATCTCGATTAGATACGGTGTTGAACGACTGGCTTGAACGGCGCCAAATTTGTCGACGATCTTTTATATTGCCACCGGTGGAGAAATGCCATCTGATCGACGGTTTTCACTCCTGACGTGCATCGATGAAAGTGTATTTCCATATATACATACTCTTTTTAAGGTTTATTCTGTGGAAAACTTACTGAAAAGATATTAGGTTTAAATATATGTCAGGTTAGGTCGTTAAGGCGTAGGATATTTTTTAAATTGGTCTATCTATTTTTTCAATTAAAATTGTCATATTGTTTCAAAGCAGATCAAGCAATATCTTGCTGTAGAAATTAAGATGGTGAAAAATAGTCATGTCGGTAAAAACACGATATCTTCTTGGTTAAAAGAATCAGCTTCTAAAATAGGAATCGATATAAAACAAATTCACAAATCATTCAGCTACAACAGTATCAAAATGACGCACGGAAACAGCAGATTATTAAGATTAATGAACACAGTAGTCCCCCAGTCCATAAAACCGTATCTTCAAAATGGATGTTGAGCAACATCAAGATATAATTCAGACTATGAGAAGGGAAACAATTAAAATACGTCAATAATTACATTAGAATTTAGCATGACAGCAAAGTGCAAAACAGCCTAAAAATAATATTTATAATAGCTGTGTACTTAATATAAATAATTATTACAATAATGAAAATAAAAGTTAAACCCAATTTCTTGTGAATTAAATATTCCTAATTTTTAAGAAAATTAAAGAAAACTCATTCAATATAACTTCCAAAATGTCACATTATAAACATCAATAAAAATAGATTGATGACAATTTTTAAATTTTCCTGTGTCCTAATAAATGTGGTTTAAATAATTAAATAAAATATATAATATTCTATTTATATCACACAATTTTATAGTACTAGAGGAAGGGAAAACATTTTTAGGCTTACTTCTATCGGATGCTAATGAATTTATATTAGGTTTGTTCTAGCAGCGATTTCAAACGGTTCCAAACCGTACGGAGTTTGCGCACAGCCATATAAGCGACGCTTATGTCGTTATGCGCAAACTCCGGACGGTTTGAAACCGTTTGAAATCGCTGCTAGAACAGACCTATTAGTGTCACATTTATTCATTAATCGCGGTTTTGATATTTAGTTTTTATATTTAGTTTCCCTATGTTCTAAGAGAATAAGGCTTAGATAATTAAATAAAGTAGAAACTCTTTTACTTACATGATAGAACTTTATAGCACCAGAAAAGAGAAAAATATATAAGCCTGTGTAGTAAGTACTATATATTGGTAAATTATAAGCATGCAACACGATTTTCTTATTAATTAAACCGAACCCAACACCGGAGAGTCATGTCTGCAATACCCGTTTCCAGGTGTGGAGTTCGTGAGCGCCACCAGTTCTGCCAGCTAAACTGGAAAAGCTCCGCTGGTGTCATGCGGGGTTGTTAGGCACGCTCTACTAAGCAAGGCTTCTTGATTTTTTTGTTAAATTTAAAACAGCAACAATCTTATAATGAAATTTATTAACAAAAATATGACCGCAAAAACCTATTAAGTAATTAATGATGGTTGTACAATATGATAATTGTACTGAGACCAATTCTGTTGGTAAACTCGGTACTCTATGCTTTACAACTATGAACTCTAATCACTAATATCCGAAGTTATCACTTTGGTTTGCTTAAGATTAATACAGATTTGTAAATCCAAATGCATCAATTAGTAGCAATTAGTTAGGTACCAATAATAAATTCAGTAGGTAATAATAATATTATCAGTCAATAACAAGTTACAATAATTATGTTAATCGGCAAGAGGGAAATATTAATATAACTAATAAAGCTGTCTTAAAGCTCGATCAACAATGATAAAATTATAATAAAAATAAGGTGAATGATACTCCCTCCGGTAGATCGGTCCGAAGGTCGTCAAAAGTTGGTAAGGAAGTGCCTTACTCCGGCGACAATCTCAGAAGTAAAGGTGAAAGTCACCTGCTCGAGAGTGAGGGTCCTCCGCCCGAAAGGTGAAAGTGAGCCCAAAGGTGAAACCTATAATAGGACCCGGTAGTGACAACCCGTTCGTGAAAACCTGGTCGTGAAAACCCGGTCGTAAAAACCCTCTCTTGAGTTAGAGGTTTGCCTGGAGGATCAACTGTCTCGGTTTTATAAGGTGAGCTAGGAAGGCCTCTTGTGCAGTATTAAAATCCCGATAGATCGGTCATGTCAAAACACGGACTCAACCCAATATCGCCTAGAAGAGTAGTATAAAACGCAATACTAAAAGCTGAGTCACCTACAACTACACTTCAGCAAAACACTCACTTCCTCTCTTCCCAGTAGGAATTTCTAGAAGCACGAGATAATCGGTTTCAATTAATTTGCATTTGCCACTTCCAAGGAATTTAGAGGGAAAAGACGGTAGTGCGAAGAGCTCCTATCGAAATGAAAAAAATAGTCGATATGTGGAACACTTCTAAGATAATAGACGAGAACTAAGCATTGTAGAACGACTGCGGAAGCAACGACTAATGAGCTAAAATTAAATTTTTCAATAAACAAACAACTTCTAAACCAAATAACAAACCTTCAAAAATCCGAATCGACAGCAACAATTAAGGAAAATAGCCCATTACTAATATTCAAGGCTACCAATCGAATATTACTTACATCATGCCACTTGAAAATCCTCTAAAAAATGAGAAAGGAAAACAAACATTGACGGTTGGGAGAAATATGTGAGGGATACATCCTAAATCCCTAGAGCACTATGAGAAGAAACAACAACAAGCAATCTATGCAGAAATCAACAAGTCTTAGAAGAATATAAACAACAGGTACTAGTTTTTTACTATTGAAGAGAAAAAAAATATAATAACTAACAATTATTCTCGAATTAATACGCAAATAAGAAATGGCAGCAGTATCCCAAACCAAATCAATGACCCCAACAAGTTAAAGCCATATCAGCCTGAGATTACAAGCGAAATATTGAAACCGAAAGTAGTATATGAATTTGACCGATCTAACGAGGATCAAAGGTAGGTTATTATTAACCCAGTTCTTAAATACAGAACTGCAAGTAAACATAATTATTGTAATATAACTAAGCAAAGTTAAACTAATAACACAATATCTTATTTCAGTTGTTTGATAAACCTAAGCGAGCCAATAGATTATCTACTAAAATAGATACAGTTACAAAGTGCTGGAGGACAACATAAGAAAAAGGATAGTCAGAATAGCCACTTACGACCACAACAGTGTTATAAAAGCTAATACGTATTATGTATTAATAATCGTATGTATAATTAATTAAGATGAATAAATGCTGCAACTGGAAGTCCACTAAACTTATTGACAACAAATCAAATAAATGAATGTACAAATCATTAACCGAAGAGGTTAACACTCAATAATTCTTACCACAAAATATAGAATCTTTTGTTGCCAAGTGCAGCATATAAAATAAAAGTTATAATCTTTTATAGTGGCAACATCAGACTGTTACAAGCAGTTTAAATTGCATTTTCTTTTGCACTAGTAAAACAAAATTCAAATAATAATCTAAAATAAATACTATTCTTTATATGTTTTATGATTTTATATTACTAGGAAAGAGTTAGGAATTATTAAAAGAATTTAATAATAATATAATAACACCTTTAACGTTAGCTGAGGAGTGTCAAGTTCTTAGTAGTTAATCGCCTTGTTGACGTATGGGTATCTTAAAAAGCAGAGCTAATTAGATATTTAATAATAAAAAATGAATTGTAATATGTACAATTTTTGTTACTTTCTGTACAGAATTGGAGCATATTCAAGTTTATCATAAAAATGTAAAATATTTAAAGTATTTGGTGAACAACTCTGGTTTAAGTCCTTCATCAACAAGAAGATCTGTTTAAGGACATGAGCAACATTCTTTGTGAAATTATTCCATATTTCACCCATACTCCGATGCATAACTATTTAGTGAAAAAATTCAACGGCTCCTTACTTTACCCGCCATTGAGGAAAAAAGAGTGATAAAGGAATTTCTAAATACTTGAAAGATATAACCGATGTCGATAAATAAATAACATGTACTTTATATTCAAGGTAAAAAAAAATCCATCAAAAATATTTTATACTATCGCTTTTATTACAGCTGTCAAACCAAGGAGATTTCTTCTTTTTAATCTTACAGCTAGGGGCTTATGGGTAGGCTTATTTCCGAAAATGTAGGTTGTTGTCATAGCAACATGTCAAACTGCAGGCATCTGATTCGCTATAATCAACCAGTATAAAATTTTCACTAATATATAGTTCAACATGTTTCATGAATATTTTATTTAATAAAGGTAGTAAAGGTAAGCTCATTATTTACAATAAAATGCAAAGTAATGTTAATAGTTCAAAACAAACATAGTTTTCATTTTACTAAAATACTAAAATCTATGTGATAAACCTAAACTAACCCAAACTACAATAAAGATCAAATTGTTATCAATAGTTGTAGGGTTTTTCATGAAACACCAACATTTTTTTTATCAGAACAGATGAATGAGCTTCACAAAAATACCAACTTGTATTTTCTAAGTGGATTAGACTAAGATTAGATTAAGAAATTTCAAAACAAACACATTTTTCATTTTACTACAAATAGTTAAAATTTATATCTTTACGCAGAGTTTAAAATATACCAGAATATGAAAGCCCGCAAAGCTAGACTTTAATAAAATAAACCAATTTGTGTTCGTTTGTTATATAATATAATAGAATTTTAAACGGCAGCAAAACAAAATTGTAAAATTCTCGTCATAAATCTGCAAGCAAGTAAAAGGTATATCAAATGTTCCTTTGCATTTCAAAGCTTTGTTGCATTTTAAGTTGCGGATAGTTGGGAAAGCTCACAGACCGATTATAACCGAAGCGATCGCCACATCTATTAAATAATTCTGTTCTTAAACACCAGCAT
The DNA here is from genome assembly GCA_016904865.1 of Pissodes strobi. NCBI lineage: Eukaryota > Metazoa > Arthropoda > Insecta > Coleoptera > Curculionidae > Pissodes > Pissodes strobi. Next base: position 239,569 of record MU183910.1, read on the forward strand.
GTTACCATGTTGTAGAAATTAAAGTATTTTTACAAAATACTTAAAAGCTTATGATGTACTATGCTTCTCAGAACACCTCCTGGTACCAGAAAAAATAAGGTATTTGGAAAGCATCTTTTTTTATACGAATACAGCGTATACATGGTGGAGTGGCAATTCTGGTTAAAGAGGAACTTGTATACATTGAAAGGACTGACATAGAGGAAAAATCAACTGAAATGAATTTTCAGATAGCTGCTGTAGAAATCAAGTGTTTTAATCTCATTGTAATTGCTGTGTATCGCCCTCCTCGTAGTAATTTTAACGTGTTTATAGATAACCCCTCTTTATTTTCTTTATTTACCATTACGGGGGGTTAGTTTGGGTTACGGTCGGTGTGTGTAGCATGAATACTAAACTCGGACAGCACCCTGTTCTTAATGACTCGGTACGGGCTCGCCTCGTGTCGTCCTCGGTCTAGCATGAATAGACCTTAAGGCCCCCATCCGGGCTTAGTTAGCTGGGTCGACCTTGCCAGATAAGTTACACCCTTGTTGGATCGGGGGTACTATATTTTTCAAGCCCTCAAAACGCCGAGCATACGCTCTCTTGAAGGCGACTATCACACACAAATATAAAAATGGCGGCTGTAAGCCGAAACTTAGCAGGCACAGACAGAAATGGTCCCACGGAGACATCAGGTCTCCCCCGGCCTGGGTACCGGCGTGAATGAGTCACTGGACGATAGCCACGTGTTCACCCAGAATTGCGACAATAGAGCCGCTATAACACCTGTGTACACTGGACCGAAGACGCAGCGAAAGTGACCCTTTACGGAGGTGGTATGATAAAGTGGGGTTAAGTTTGGGCGTCAAATATGATAAGAACGCGTTTTCATTTCTTTTTGTTGGATTATTCTTTCTTAAGCCGTGAAAGTAATAGGTCTTCGTGGCACACAGCCAAGGTGTTATAGTTCCACCCTCCCTGGCGTCTTGAACATCCTTCATAGCGTGTTGCATCTACTCTGCATGTATTAACGCATACTCAAAAACATAATCCCTATTATGTTTCCTTCGTAAACTGAAGGTCCCTCTTTATATATTCGTAGAGTGTGATGTTTTCTAATGCAGAAAATCCTCTAATCTCCAGTTAATTAACCGCACAAGGACATTGTGCAATAATAGTAATCAATAACCTATTTATCTAAATTGTATTATCTCAATTCTCTTCAGGCTACCATAATTGCGTTACAAAAGTTGTGCAGGAGCGTACTTAGGCAGAATTCTTGAATACAGTAATTTTTTCTTGCAAGAAGTATAACTACCCATTGTATTTAGAAGTTAAGATTAAGAAAAATAGTGATTTAAAGTTACTTTTCATGTTACCTCAGTTTAACGGACGTTAAATTGTCAGTGCTGTAAACTAGTGATAAATTGCTCACCGTCTGAACTATATGGGTCAAGCGGAAGACATAAGATACATAGTTTGCCTATTGTGAACATTAAGATAATATTTATCCATTGTATTATTACTCGTATTTTATCTCTGTGTTATATCAGCTAATCACGCATGTTACCTTTATATTGTTATTTAATCAATTGTTCCGCAGGAACTAAGATAAATAGTTAATTGTTCTTAGCTGTAGTATGTTTATAACGGTACGCATTTGTTAGGATTAGAACTGTTTATTAACACTGACCAGTTCTCTAATATGAGTATCATTACTCGGATAGTGTGTGAGGTTGATTCCTGGCACTGATATAAATTCGCTATAATTGGCAATAATCTATAATCTAAGAATTAGATATTTGATTTGTTTATATTTGTGTATTTACGAGGTTATGATATTTTCAAGTAAAAAAACATATATTAAAATCATATAATGCTAAAGGGTTTGTCTTATATTCAAAATCACGTAGAAAAAGCCCTTTGGTAATTTCATTCTGCCTACGTGCAGTTTCTGTTTGTTAAGAAAATCGACCAACATCGAATCTACAACAGTCATTATTCAGATTTCTGCTATTTAGCGAAGCAAAATATTACAACTTCCTAATGTATTTGATCTGTAGCAGAGATTCAATGAATAAAAAAATTACAAAAATATCTAGGTGGGAATGAGAATGTACCTAAGGGACCAAAAATTGCTGAAATTGAGAACACTAGATTGTTTATTACTAAAGATTAGTCAACTTCATTTTCCTCAAATGTTGGAGATATTTTTATGTTTTACTAATATATGCTTCTTTGCTATGGAAATAATCAGATTGCTTATATTTATTACAAATCTATTTGTTATATGTTGGCAGCTTTGACTTTTAATCACTAGTAATCTTCTAGTGCTGTATTTTTAGGCACCAGTATGCCAGATATTATTCCCCTTCAAATATTTGAAAACTCTTTGCCTATTTCCATTTGAAATAATTACTAAATGATTGCAAAAGCATAAACATCAGTCGACCGAAATACTTTGTTGCGTTTCTAAATATTATAAAATCCGCCTGAGAGTATCTTTTAAGAAAAGAATAAAGCACTCACTTAAATTAAAATCGTCAAGAATTAAAAGGCCAAAGATATCTATAGCTTTATAAAACTAGACGGTTTCCGGGATTTTTTTTATTTCGCTGTCGCGAAAAAACGAAATAAAACGATAGTGATATAAAATGCAACAGAAAAAGTCCATGATTTACAGAGGTTTTCTGCGAATTAAGTTAACATTTCCATTTTTCTGGTTTCATGTTCTATCATCTGACGTGTTTTAGAATAAATCTTCTTTTAACACCTTTGACTCTTCTAGGAAATCATATTATATTTCTTATAGTCGGAATTTTATTATTTTATTAAAATTTACCTTCGAGGTTTGGTCTGAACAGTTAAAAATATATTGTTCTCGAATCTTATATTTTCGTTATTGTGAGCACTAAATTATATGTAAGTATGATTGCGTTAATATTTGGAAGAAGGCTTATTAATGTCTAAAGTAAAAATATTATTATTATCAATAAGTTTTACTGTGTTTGGTAGTGTTCAAATTAAACGAGTCGCCTTATTATAGTATTCTTTAGTACCATTCATATACAGAGCGATTACACAAATAACTGAGCCATTTATTTAGAGAGTTCAAACAAATTTCAAATGACAGTGGTCGTCATGTTCAAAAATTGAAAGTAAGATGCAATATTGATCAAGAATAGCAGCTGCCCAAACTAACCCAATTGCCTTGCTTCCAATAATCTCTAAAGTCAAGGAATGTGTAGTCAACTAACTACTCAAGTACCTCAAGACCAACAGAGTAATTAGCGATAACTAATATGGGTGTAAAGAGAGATCGACAGGATGTATATTGGCCGATGTCACTCACGTATGAACTAGGGCCCTCAATTGCCCGGAATTATCAATTACTACGGAGAATCTCGAGAGATTGCGTGTGATATATCGAAGGCATTCGACAGAGTTTGGCATGACGCAGTAGCAGCAGGTTATGATGGGAGTTTTCATCCAGACTAGGCTAATTTTTTACTCGGTGTCTTCCGTTCAGAAAAAAACTTATTTAAATTTATATGGTTTATCTCATTTTCGACTGAAAGAAATAACTTTTGATTACTAATTCCTTTTTCTGGGAGAATTGAACCAGTCTGCTCCCTTTTTATTCCTTAGTCCCAGCCTTCAGGAAGAGGACTTTCATGATAATGGTTACTTCGTTTTTTTTTATTAGTTCGGGTTATAGAATTATTATCAAAAGAATACACCGTGAAGCTAATCATTATTAAATGGTTGGCTGGTACTTATTGATATCATGGTGTAATTTTGATTTAAACATTAATCATTTATCTTGCAATTTCGATATATCTTCTTGTAATATTGTAACGTGCGGCTTTCCCTCAGCATCAAGTTAAGTCTGGAGGTTTGGGTAAGAGTTCTTCTTGACGAAATGGCGGACCCGCCAAATTAAATGTGCTCCCTTTAGTCCTGTGAGGATATATACTATGGGGTATTCTTGACAAACTGGTGCTGTTAATTTTATTATTTACTATCACTCGCTGTAATGACCTCTACCGACCGGTGAATGCAGTGCTGGAAGCGAATTGTAGTTGCCTTCTACCGGAAATTCAAAATTAGGACCGTCGGGGTTGTCCTTAGAGTAGTTTTCTGTAGCGGTTTGTGGTACCAACTCCTGAAGGTGTGTGCCGTTTAGGGACTTTTTTTCATTTGTGTTGACGTCGCGGAAATTGTGACTTACCTTTATATGTTTCCCTAATGAATGGTGGGTCGAATGGTTATTTCCTTTTGGCTAGGTCGAGCAATTATTTAAGATGGGCTTTTGTACACCAAAGTTCTGCGTTTTCCTTTCGAAATCGCTCCAGATAAATTATTGGGTATGACAGCTCGTGGCCACGTGACTATACCCTTATTGGCCAGGCGTAGTTGTAGTGGGAATATTGGAAGGAAGCATCTGCTTCCGGAGAGTTTTTAAAGGAAATCACTCAATGTTGGCTTGCCGTTTAAGGGAGTGGTCGGGTTGGAAATTTTTTTGCTTTACCTCATGGGATTGATCTAACCGACCAATTTATAGAGTCTCAGACCTTATTTTGATTACGTTGGGTAGTTTTGTTCGTTAGTGCCTGAAACTCGCCCCATAGCTGGGATTTGATGCTGCCTTAAGTAGGTGAGTGAATTTGTTTTTTGTCTCTCTACTATGAATGCCGCCATTTTGGGACGCCGTGAGTGGATTTTTTTTGCGTCTTAATTCTTTACAGAAGCCTTTGTTTGTCCACGACCTACCTGTGCGTTCCAACGAGCTAGTCGTATAGCAACCCTTTACAGGTAATTTCTTTTTTTTTCACTGTTTTCCCTCAAAATATATATATTTTCTTTTATTGTCTGAGTTTGAATGTCCTTTGGTCATGAGTTACATGCAGAACCTTGAATATTTTGATTTTCTACAGGGTTCCACCGTAGGGGTACACTTTGACCGTAGGGGTACACTTCGACCGTAGGGGTACTTCAACCGTAGGGGTACACTTCGACCGTCGGGGTACTTTTACCGACAGAGTTTCGTTTACAAGCCCTTAAAGCTCAGTCATTAGGCCACGCCAGTCTGGTCTCTGGATTGTCAATCGTTCAGGACACCGTTAGAGTCCTTCTTCGTCGGAGGAAGTTTATGGTTTTTTCCTTTCCACCTGGAAAACAGCCGAGAAGCCACCAACTAAATGTGAGCTATCTTATCTTTATTATTAGTGTTTGTTACTACCCTTTTCTCTCCTTTATATTTTTAACTATTAACGCCTAACCGTATTATTCATCACTCTGGTAAATAAACCCGAGATTTACGCCGAACCGTAATTGTCTTTGCTTAAGTTTTAAGCTTTAATTAAAGTCTTTTGTTTTTCCTTTTGCTAATTAAGACAATTTTTTTTGCTGTAATCAATAAGTCGAAACTTAAAATTTAACTTATTTTATTCTTGGAATTCCAAAATCTAAGATTCAGCTTGCTTTAGTCTTGTCAGTCGGTACCTTTAACATTTTTAACTGGCCGAAACAGGCTCGTAGTTTATTAAAATAATCGGGTATAATTTCACGAAATTTGCGACGAGTAACGCGAAATATTTTTCCGAATATCGATTTGTTCAGGTACCTTCATTAGGGAACTCTCGCTTCCTTTCGGTAGATTTGGCGTTGTGTTGTCTAGTTCCTCGTCTAGTTTTCTAGTCTCTAAGAAGAGTGCCTTTATGGTCAGATAGAGTCTGGTTAATAATTGATTAACGAAGACAGTGTCCAATCTACTGATTTAATTTTAGTCGACTGCCCAAGGTATCATTTATTATTGGCGTACCTAATTTTAATTATAAACATAATTAGTTTGTAGAGCAATACTGTGACGTCAGACCATGGTTTGCGCGCCTAAATAATAATCGAATAAGGTCTTTTATTTATGTTACTTGAACTGTGATTTTCTAAAGTAAGAATTTATATTTTCAATTAGTCCAGTTTGTTTCTAACACCGGCTATATCGTGTAATATTTCTCTTTGTTAGTGTGTAGTTGTGGTTAGCCACCACAAGGTAATCACGTTCGAGTGAACAAAGGAACTTAATTATTATTGTAAGTTTTGTTCTATCCATGATGCATAATAATATCGGCTTTTAATTGAGCGAGATAATTCAATTAATAATTGTTTTTTTTATTCTCTTTTATTTACCTTTTTGCCTCAAGAAACTGAGTAAAATTTCTGAATATTAACATTAGACAGTTCTAGTCGTAATATTTAGTATAGCAGCCTAGAATATCGGAAAAATCGTCATCTGATTGTTATGTGTTTTGCCTTGAGTAATGACCTAATTTTCTATTTACTGAATTTGCCTGTGTTTCTATTTACTGAATTTGCCTGTGATTCTATTTACTTATTTAATTATTCCTGGACTACCTGGATCACGAAGAAATCAAGACGATTATAGAAGGTGTGTACTTTGATTTAATTCATTTGCGCTCTATGTTTGCAATGCTTCGGCTTCATTGACTTGCTATATATACTACAGTTTAATATTGGATTCGTTGTTAATCATTAGTTTTCTTTTGCGTCTCAATTTAATTTTTAATACTGGCCTACTTACTTGCTTTTCATAATTAAATTAATTCTCTATTTATTAAATTAATTCACGGTTGTTATTTTATTTTTCATTCGTTCGGATTCATTAAACTCAAATAAACTTAATCAAATTAATTTCGAATTTATTTAATTAATTTTTTCTTGGTAGTTGCGAAGCTTAAGCTAAAACGAGAGCCATATTTCAGCTTTGGGGTATTTCTTGCTTATGCCGTCTACAAGCCTGTGGCGGCTTATAAATAACCAACCCTACTCTCCGGCATTAGAGCTAGGGCCTATTTGCACGCTTTGAAGACGACACGTTCTAGCTTACGCATCTGTACTTGCAAATTCACTCAATTTTAAATTTCTCTTATTTTGTATTATTGACTTCTAAGCCAAAGCGAAGGTTTGCGCCAATTAGAAGAAAGAAAAAGCGTGGCAATATTGTATTGGGTCTGTTTTTTGTTACAACCCAAATGAATAAGTATTAAAGCTAGTTATAATAAGCAAATATGGCTGGCAATGCATTTCATTTCTTGTGGATCTTTTCATTTTTGTAAGTTACTGCAATAATTCAGCGGACATAAAACTCCAGATGCAACACAAAACTACATTTTTCCTTCAAAGAATGTACTTAATTTTCACAATAAATATATTTTATTGAAGGCACAACTTTTAGCATATAAATGCGCTCCCATAATTTATGAACTCTGATAAATAGACAATAAATGTAATATTAAAACGTCATTTAAAACATCAGGCACGCGTAGTCCTTCAAGAGGAAAGCTCTAAAAATGTAATTTACAAAATTCCTTGGAAACTGGAAAACTTTATATTGGTTTCACTTCTCACAGGCTGGTGACACTAGCTTCATGCCGCGCCGCAAACAATATATTAAAAACAGACAGAATAAAATTTCGTCGATTTTTTCTGATAAATAAAAAACTGAAGCAAATAAATCATTTTAATGATAAAAAAAAGGTTATCAATTCGATGAGTATGCTTGTTTGTATGAGTATTACATCTGAACGGACACAGCAATTCGCATAAATCAAATTATATTTTGTAGAGAATACTGCAACATTCTTGGTTAGCTTCTAATTTTATATATTTATTTCCACCTCATATTAGAAGAAACTGTGAATAAAGTTAGCTTTAGAAAATGTAAAACTAAAGGTGCGTAAGCCAGAACGAACTCTCTTCTAAACGTGAAAATTAGGTCCTTGATCAAATGCTGGAAAGTAGGGGGGGGGGGGGGAGGAGGGAGGAGGGGAGAACGGTTAAATTTAATTAAAGGCACTACTAACTTGTAGATGGCTTAAATTAGAAAATCGTCAGGCTGTAGGTATTTGGTACAAGTTTCGACTTAGGCTTCGGAACAAAAAAATATAAATAATAAAGCCATGAGTTAAATCACAAAAATCATTCAAAATAAAAACGATACAATTATTGAGCTCAGCCAATTCATTTCAAATATACTTACTAATTACTTCCATTTTGGAACACTAATATTAAAAGATAATAAAGGAAATATATAGATAAGTGAACAGAAATATATTACTATAAGATGGAAAGAATGGTTTGTTTCGTTAAAAAGTTTGAAAAACGACTTTGACTTTACGAAAATTGAAATAAAAAAATATATATTTATACCGTAGTGCTCCCAGTAATTGGCGTTACTTGAGGAAGTAATGGTAAATTATTAAATTACTTGTAAATACTACTTGAAATAACATACTTCACCTGGAGAAATGCTAGTGGTACGATTGAAAAGTCAGTCTACCGCTGACGTATAACAAAAGAAAACTTGTTGTTAAAAGTTGAAAAAAGCGACAAATCCAGCTATTCAGTTAAAGCTAAAAGAAAATTGTAGCTTGCTGCAATATGAAATGACGTCTCTGTTATATCAATAAACAGGAAAACCAACTAATTAAAGCTAAAACGTTTCCCTATTGCGGTACGCACAATATATTCCCGGTTAGGCATCAAGTAAAATAGGCAATCCATAATTACTAATAATTATTTGTTATAAAACAAGGAAAACGAATAAAAATAAGCACTAAACAATCTGTTTTTAAAATAACCAAAGCATGATCATATTCCGTTCAAACTTACCGAGTCCGCTCGAACGTAATGTCTATTAGCAATATCGTAGGAATTACATGTTAAAATACCGCGGAAAAAATAATAAACAATATTACATTAAAATACCTTTTTAATTTATAATTTATATAAATATTGATATAAATAAAAAAATAATAATATAAAAATACCGCTGACGTATAACAAAAGAGAACTTGTTGTTAACAGTTGAAAAAAATCCAGCTATTCTGTTGGAATCAAAAGAAAATTTTAGCTAGCTGCAATATGAAATGACGTCTCTGTTATATCAATTAACAGGAAAACCAACGAATTAATGCTAAAAATTTTACCTATTGCGTACGCAAAATAAATTGCCGGTTAGGCAACAAGCAAGATAGGCAATTGATTATTACTAATAACTATCTGTTATAGAACAAGTAAAACAAATGAAAAGTACTGAACAATCAGTTATTAAATTAACCAAAACATGATCATGTTCCCCTCAAACTCCTCTATCGTAATATCTACTGGAAATATCGTAGTTACAATGTGTTAAAATACTCGCGAAAGCGAAAAGGATATGATTCTAGCTCGTTAAATAACAAAAAGAATCGTTAGCTTTAAATTAATAAAATAGGAATATTTAGTATTAAAGACAAAAAACAACGGCAAAAAAACCAGTATTCAACTCTGGTCTTTTCGGAGAAATGCATATTAATGTAAAATTATGTGTGAAAAATAATAGAAAAATGTTTAAATGCTGCATATAACGGCTCTATTAATAAAACAATAATTAAAATATGAAAATAAATAGGCTTATCTGGACGTTACGGTTAGATCAAGGGAAAATGACAAACCGGAACATAGCTCCACAGGCAACTTCCAGAAGAGAACGCACAAGACCACTGAATAAAATGGAATTTGACTACAAGAAGAACTCTTCTAGATCTACACAACGGACACATACGTGGTACTTCTTAGTTCAAAGAAAAAGTGCCAAAGAAAAAAATCAATATTTTGCTTCTTAACGGCTTTTAAATATCTGCTAATGCTGGACAAAGACAGTGGAAAATCCCAGTTATGGAACTGAGACTAGGCACCAAAGCAATAATATTAAAGGTAATAGCAACATGAAAGTCTGAATCATAAAAATGGGTCGGGTAGAAGATCACCACAAGGATTTCACAAAACTATATTACTGCGACACCGCTAGTCACAATGACCGACTTTTTAAGAGAGTTCTTTCTTCGATTCCTATCGATGAAGGGTAATAGAAAACTAGGCCATTCTCGACTGGAAGTTACTTTTCAAACTTTAAATTAGCCATCTCCTGCGAGCTTCATGCTACATGCCACACATAAAGAAGGCTTTCTTATCAATATTTGAAACAATCACTCAAGATTTAGACCTGGCAAAGTCTATTAACTTAAAATTATTTCATAAAAAGTGCTTCTCAGTTAACCTTACTTAAATGAAACTAAGGGCAACTTTTTCGGATAACCTATTTCCACGAGCTATGGCAACATCCGAAATCCAAATCACTTACGTTCTTTTGATCTTCCTTATTTTCTCAATCCATATGTCGATAATAGGCCTTGAAACCTGGCATAGAGTTTATCTATTTAAAACGAAACCCAGATATCTCTTAGAACACAAGAATTATGTTCTACAACAACAATAAACTACCTTTGCATTTTTGTCCCAAACGACCTTTCGTGTGACCGCGAGGAAACACTTGAACCGAATAGCCTAGACGTCAGGTGGCTCAAGTTCACTGGTTCCAAGGGATTAACCAAGTTCATATGCTATCTCTATTGTCCTCCTAAACCAAACCTTTTTTACAAGACTAGCTACCACATTTGATTCAATACAGGTCGACTACTCCAATTCAGAAATAATCGTTCTGGGAGATTTCAATGACCATAACACCAACTGGCTCAAACATCACAACAAGTGCAACATCAACACTACAATGACAGAAACTAAGTTTCACCACCGTAATATTCCTAACATCATGAAAGAGCTAGATACGCAAAAGGCATCAGAACCGGATGAAATACCTGCCATCGTGTTAAAGAACTGCGCCAACGAACTAACACCCATTCTCTCCAGACTTTTTTCTCTGTCTTACCGAAAGGGGATATACCCATCTTCTTAGAAAGTCGCTCGAGTGCAACCTGTACCAAAAAAAGGAAAGAATTCCACGCCCCCAAACTATCGTCCAATTGCCTTGCTTCCAATAATCTCTAAAGTCATGGAACGTGTAGTCAATCAGTAATTACTCAAGCACCTCGAGACCAACAGAATAATTAGTTATAACCAATACGGCTTTCGCAAACAGAGATCGACAAGAGATATATTGGCCTATCTCACACATATATGGAGTAGGGCAATTGAGAACTACGGAGAATCTCCAGCGATCACGTTAGATATTTCGAAGGCATTCGACAGAGTTTGGCATGACGGATTACTCAACAAACTGCCGTCCTTCGGACTGCCAGTGTCTCTCTGCAGCTGGCTTGCCAGTTTCAATTGATGGACACATCTCAGACATATTCACCATAAATGCGGGAGTGCCTCAGGGCGCAATACTTTCACCAACTCTGATTCTCATATATATCAATGAGCTGCTAACCGAAATAAATAATCCTGTTAACAGTTTTGCAGATGACAGTACCCTTGTCTCCCAATGTAGACCAGAAACACCTTTACCAGCGACTGAGACTTATCACTGCAGATAGGAGCAGATTACAACAATTAATCACGATCTGGAGAAAGTTCGAACTTGAGGCGACAGGAATTTGGTTAAATATAATGCAGTTAAAACCCAAGCAGCCACGTTTACCAAGAAAGCCAATACGGCGTGCCCGGACATCATTATGGCAGGATCGACCATTCCTTCATCCTCGCCAAAGTCAGCCTCGCAGAAGCTTGGTGCGCTATTTCGCAACAAAAAACTATATACACCGCAGCAGTTACTCTTGCTCTACAAAGCGCAAATAAGACCGTGCTTAGAGTATTGCTCACACATTTGGGTTGCCGCAGAATACCTTAAAGCTGCTGGATTCCATTTAGAAGAGAGTTGTACGTCTCGTCGGCGACCCGGAGTCGACCCGGGATCTGGATAGTCGGGAACACCGCAGATATGTGACCGAAATTTCCCTGTTTTATAGATATTTTCACGGCAGGATTTGGCCCGCATCATCCCGACCCCAGCAGCACTTATCAGACAGTCACGACAGGGTAGAGGTAGTTTACTGTTCTGGTGGGGTAGTCCTTCACCGGACGATGGGAGTAGGCATCTACCACCTGGGGCCGCTTTCATTGGAATCATGTAGTGACAACATGTTTCTTAAAGTACGATGACAAAGTTCTTCGCGAGATTAAAGAGGACCGATTGACAGTAAGAGTACTGTTCTAAAATCCGGATTATCCTTACCAGAGAATGGGAATAAAATGCAAATGGAAACTGTTATCATAAAAATAAACCTAATATAGCCATCATTTAGCTTTTCCTTCTACTACTGGAGCACTTCGTAAATCTACAGCTTTAAGAAAACTCCAAACCGCATTAAAAGAAGATTATTTTTATGAGGAAGAATACAAAATCCCAAAATTGTAATTTTATCTGATGCAGTGATTGAATGACGAAGAGCTTTCTTTAAAAAACAGAATAAACAGTGGATTGTGCTACACATCACTTAAAAATAGGTGTTAAATGTCATCTTTGCATCCAAACCTACCATCTTACTTGTATAAACAAATAAATAAACAGTTTGTATTATGTTTTTTTATAGTGGCCAATAACTATGTTTCAAGTGGCCAATAATATTAACTTGTGGCCAATGACTATGATTTTTGAATTTTTAACAAAAAATGCTTGTTTGACCTGAAAAGCGCCCTTTTCTTGATTTCTATCACAAAAAATATGAGCTGGAGTTTCTGGTCAAACTAGCGAAGCTGCACTATAACATCAAAATATTATATGCTAAGTGGCTCATCACTGTATTCGTTACCTTAGTCTAAGCGTACACAAACGTCCTTTTTGAATCTAGGTACAGAGTAGGCTATATTATAAACAGCTAGCCATACCAAGTGCACTTTGGCTGCCTGACTTCCGCATGCGCATTGTACGTTTAAAAGTTCGAACTGTTTGTTGTTTGGCAGTTATAACATAACCTAAAAGGTCTTCGAAAATCTTACTGCTGCTCCCTGATTGGATTTAAGTACAAATACTACCTGTAAATAATTGATTGTGTGAATCGGCGTTGGAAAAGATGTAAGATTGGATTGTCGTACTGCATTTTTTCAATTTTTTTTTCCTGATTTTGGGTATGCCTTGGGTTAGTTTTGGTTAGTTCCTGTTAGTTAAGCCCCGTAGCGAGCGAAGCGAGCGGAGGGATATGCGTGAAGTGAAATATTAATTTAATGATAAAAAATTTGGGTTAAGAGCCGTATTATAGTGGATATACAGTAGCTTGTATGTGTTTCCACGAATATATTCCATATCTAACCTCAAAATACAGATCTGCGCATGCAGAAGTACACTTGGTATGGCTAGCGACTAGTGGCTATATTCCATAAACTTGGATTTATCAGTATTATCCAAAAATAAAATATGACATTTAAAAAAGGGCCTGTTCAATAGACCGGACTAATTTTTTGAGCTGCACTCCGCATTTGAAAATAGTCTTAAATATTTTCTATCCCTTGCTAACAATATATCGCCCACCGGCAACTCTCTATATATTAAATTAATAAAAGCCTGAAATGCCATTTTCTTGTCCATCCGTTTTATGCTAAAATAGTACGTGATCTATTGCAGCTATACCTCAAATGCAGCCACAATAAAGTGTAAATTACTGGATAAAATATATTATTCAAAGCAACTAAAATAATATACACGCTCGTCAAAGTTGAGATGTTCAAAAGATTAGTCGCAGTAGTAAATGTGCTTTAGCTTGAAGCTATAGTGTTTGGATCTCTACGTGAGACGCGTCTTGCCTCTGACGTCTACAACAACTTTCTAAGGCCCAATTCACGCCATTTTCGAGTATTATGTAAAGTTTGATGTCACATCTCAAATGCTGCCAGCTATATTTAGACTGATGCATATTTAAAGGTAATAAAACAATGATTTAGTCCTGTGATGTTAGGGAACTGTTGATTGAATATATTCAGCTTATATGCATATTACTTACGCATTTACATCAGATGGTGAAAGCATTATATTATATTTGATTGGGCATATTTCCTTGTAATAGTATTTTTCCTAAACTATATGAGTTTGCGAATGCATTAATGTGAACACAGAGTGAAAAGGTTGATTGTAAACTTGAGAATCGTTACATCAATTATTATGGTTATTTCATGAACTGTTTGATAAACTATAATTACAAAATTTAGTATAAATGGCCAATCGAATCTTAGTGCCATGGAATTTGGCCCAGTACAACTTCACTTTGAATAAAAGTTCGGTTTACTTAGTGTAATTGCCTTTGGAGCAAGGTTTATAGTAAGAAGAGAAAATACCATTTTCATTACTCCTCTGGTCTAACAATTGGTCACATGTTAAATACACTTGTTTATATTATTATTTAAATATCGCAATTCGCCCTCTCAGAAATTTTTATTAGAAACACCAGAGAATATGTTACCAAGAGCACACCACCAGTATATTAGATATCATCAAGAAAATGGATTCCGCTTCACGTTTCAAGGAATCGCCAACAACGCATCTTCAGTGGATGAACTCGAAAATGCTGACAAGGCAAACATAATTGACAAAATAGGATAATAATAATAATAAAAATAATAATAACAAGTCAGGCCCAATCATAGAGCCCATTAGGAAAAGTAACTCCCCAATGAAAAGCATGTGTACCATGGATCTTTGGATGCATGATTTATTCCAACTTCTGCTCTTCACCTGAAACGCATATGAAAAATTTTTAGTCTAGATTTTAAGGTTTGTATCTCCAAAACTGCAACTAATGTGGATCCTATCTGTGGACCGACTCCTCTGCGGTGTAACGAACTTTGGATTATCCTGTCAGGGTTATGCTCTTGATATAGTCATAATCGCGAGAGAGAAGTTCGAAAACTTTCTCTGTGACATTGTTCTAAAAGATCTTGAATATAATAAAGAATGATGCCAATCATTGGGACTTAACGTTAACCCCACCAAGACCACCTAGTTGCCTTTACAAGGAAGAATCTTAACCTCAAAACCATCCAATAAGATGGGAGTGTTATTGAATGGAAGTCAGAAGTCAGGTATCTGGGGCAAAATAAAACAAAAAAATCTCCTGGAACAAGCACGAAAAGGAAATAATCAGCAAAACCACTAAAACCCTACTGGTGAGCAGAAGCTTTGCGGAAGAAACTGAGAAACTTGGGGGGGGGGGGGGGTCATTTGGGATATAAATAATAAATAAATAAATAGTATGCTTATTTCAAAAATCAAATTTACAGTATTTCTAATAAATGCACATACAACTTTTTCTGTATATAAACGTAGGATAGTCGTTAAAGCATGATTATGCTTCTTGACTAAAAAACTACAGAACCTCTAAACCATTACAAAACCAGAGTGCCTATATTCTATTTTATTTAACATAAATTAGATTTATTAGTTTATTACATTTATCTGTATGATCTAATATCGATATTTTGGCCATCGTCTTAAATTTGTGAAATTTTTGAATATTTTGAATTTCATATGGTAAAGTATTATATATTCTAGGTGCAAAATATTCTACTGAACGTTGTGATGTAGTTTTTGAGATAAAACTGTATTAATAGTTAACGTTCTTCCTGGTAGAATAAGTATTTACTTTTTGTTTCAGCATGATTTTACCCTTATGAACATTTTTTGTAATTTCCAAACAATAAATTTGGCGGATATCTAGAATGTTAGTCTCTTAGAAAAGCAAGTCTGCGGGGTAGGTTCTCTTTTTGCCATAGATTAGTTTCTGGAACCATTTTTGAATGTAACCTAGGGCTTTTAAATGACAGTCCGCTACTCCACACCAACCTAAAACCCATACTATAGATGCGACTGTACTAGGGAGAGGTAGAGCAATCTGAGCTGATCTTTTTCCAAGATTTTCTTAAGATAGCGAAATTTAGGCAGCAATCCACGTATTTTCTTTATTACATTTTTTATTTGTCCCACTTCATGTGCATGTCAATAGTGACTCCTAGGTATTTAATAGAGGTTGATTCTGGTATTTCCTCATTATTATTTATTTTTAGAGAACCAAAATTTGGCAAATGGTTTAAGGTTAGTTTGTTTATTCGAAACCAAGATTTTATTGTCTTAAAGTCTTGTTCAGCTAGATGCTTTAGCTCATTCCAAGTATCTGCCGAGTAGAAGATGGCAGTGTCATCAGCGAAACTTATGTTTTCGCCCACAGTTTTTAATTTTAACAAATCATTTATATAAATAGTAAAAAGTAACGGACGAAGAACAGTGCCTTGGGGTAGTCCATAGTTTATTGTTCTTGTTTCGCTAGTGACACCATCAACTTCAACATACTGAGATTTATTTGTCAGATAACTTGTAAGCAATTTAAGAAGCTTTCCCCTCAAACTACATCTTTCCAGTTTCGATATCAGAATCTGATGCGAGATCGTGTCAAAAGCCTGAGAAAGGTCAACGAAGATGTAAAGGCTGCGCTTACTATTGTCAAAAGCGTCTGTAATTTTAGAAGTTAAATTAAGTATTGCATCCTGTGTCGATTTTCTCTCTCTAAAATCGTATTGATTGTTTGACAAAACCTTAAATTTAGTTAAAAATGCATTACTCTATTTTTTAAGACCTTCTCAAATATCTTAGAAAAAACAGACAAGAGGGACACTGGTCGGTAATTTATGCTTCAAAAAGCGGCTTAATTTTTCCCGTTTTTGGGCACTTTGTAAAACAGCTTTCCTGAAACCATAGATTTATTAAAAATTTAATGAGTTGTAATATTTCATCTTTAATTTGTTTTATGGTCTCTGTTTTTACTTCATCCCAACCCGGACATTTTTTATCTTTTAAAGAATTTATAGCATCTAAAATTTATTTTTGATCCACAAGAAATAAACACATGCTGTTTTCCAGTCTGTCAATATCGTCTATATTATCATTACAAACTGGTATGTTTTTCGCGCAGGTTTGCCCCAATGTGTTGTAATGTCTGTTAAATTCATTGGTAATTTGTTTTTTGTCTGATAAACAGTCTCCATCCTTTGTTTTTAGAAATGCCATCAAGCGGTGTATTGATCTTTCCAAAACATCAGCAGAAACTGAAATAAAACTATGTGAGCCAGAAAACGAATACTGTGAAAGCCTTTCGAAAATAAGAAACTATTGTCATGTTAGCCAGTCAAGCAGCCACCAATGCGTTGAACTCTCAGGTAATCAGCTCCAAGATGGTTTGAGAATGGGTTGTTCCTGATATATATCAACGATCTCCCCTCTATTGACATTGATGGCTTTTTTACGATTTTCGCGGATGACACGACTATCCTCTGGCACCACCGGGATATCGAGTTACTGGGGGAAATTATTAATAGTGATCTGGCAAGGATTGGAAGGTGGTGTGATTCCAACCTTCTGGTTTTTAATGCTTCAAAAACCAACGTTGTCAGCTTTAAGTGTGATGATGTTGATGTTTCAATTGATAACATGAGTGTAGGTTGTGCGGATGTTGTGAGTTTTCTGGGGATATATATAGATGGAGCCCTGAAGTTTGCTACGCATGTTTCCAACATTTCTGCGAGACTTGCGTCTGGGTGCTATGCAATAAGAATAATATCTAGCGAATTGAATACAGAGGTAGCTAGAAATGCTTATTTCGCGCTTATTGAAAGTCATCTTCGATACGGGATATGCTTTTGGGGATCTTGTTCTCAATATCTTTTTAACTCGCTGTTTATTTTGCAAAAGAGAGCCCTAAGATATCTTTGTCGGGCTGCACCCAGAAATTCCTGTAGGCCTCTGTTCCTTGCCCAGGGAATTCTCACCCTACCCAGCATTTTCATATTGGAGACTGTGTGTCTGATGTATAAGAAACATGCAGCGGATATTGACAGGTCTTCTTGCCACAATACAAGAAGCGCGCGCACTATTGGCTTGCCCATTTCTTCTTCTGGTCTTATCCAGAATTCGCTGTTTTATAAGAGCAAAAAATATTCAATAAACTTCCACAGAGACTTCGGAATGTCTCAAACTTAATGACATTTCGAAGAGCTGTTAAAAAACTTTTGGTCGAGAAGGCCTATTATTCAGTCGACGAGTTTATGACGGGTAATTTAGAGTAGTCCATGCATGGATGTTTTATTTTATAAGTGTAGGTTTATTATTTACCACTAATTTTGTTTTTTATGTGATTTAGATTAATGGATTTTAACTGTTGACATATTGTGAATTAATTGTAATTGTATTTTGTTATATTTAAATGTATTCATATCATGTACTGCTTTGTCAATGAGAAATTATTTCTTCTGATAATAAAGCTCTATTGCTCTATATCAATGACCACTTGAATATCATATTCTTGTATTATGAGCTCTTCATAGGATATTATGCTATAAGGGTTGTTAGTTTGAATTACCTGTAATGCTTTGACTTCTAATTGTATTTTGTTATATTTATTTTATATATTAACTTTTACCATTTTAATATTTTTTTGTATGTCAGAATTTAAAAATTACAGTTACATGCTACATGCTACATATATGAATTAGTGCTAAGTTTTCTTTTTAAACAGCTTTGTCAATGAGAGAAAATCTTCAGACAATAAAGCATATTTGATTTGATTTGATTTGATTTGAATGCTTAGATAAATTAAATGAACTAAGCCAAAATAATGCAGTTACCCTCCTATGGGGTTAGGAAGATCGGAGTGGAGGTGAATGAAAAAGCAGATGAACTAGCAAAGAAAGGAGTTGAATCACCATGTTTGAGCCCGAACTCTAAGTAGCAGTACAACACTGTAAGAACTCAAGAACGTTTTAAATAACCCAATATTGGATGGGACTACAAGGAATGAGGCAGACAAAGATACTTCTTGGGAATTCTGACTAGAAGAGATCTAACGAGTGGATCAACCTAAGTAAAAACAAACTCAGAATAATAGCAGTGATTCTGACAGGGCATTGTCGGTTGAGAGGATACCTTAGAAGCTAAGATTAGCAGAGGAAGAAGTCTGCATTCTGCAGAGGAGAAAACCTCTATGCATATTCCATCAGAATGTAGTACCCTGCAAAACCTGAGAGCGCGACAACTGGGAGCGTATCGAATGGAGGAGCTACACTGAAGCCATCCGGCATTCTAATCTTCTTGAAGGTCATAGTATTAGAGGAACTGCTATATCCTTTGAGGTAATCTGAATGGATAAGGAGATACAATAGATCTTCTATGTCGCAGTGTGGGTACATTGTTAAGAGATAAAAGGCAATTTTGTTACAAAAAAGTTTGTATTGTTTGTTACAAGAAAATGCAATTATTAATTCGTTACCAGAAAAGTTGATTAGTTAAGATAAACTTTGATTTGTTAAAATATAATTTCAATTGCCTCATTATAATTACTATAATTCAAATAAAAAGCCAATTTGTTACTATATACTATAAATGCACTTTTCTTTAAATTATTACTTTAAGATATCTCAGGTAAGGAGCATGCTTATGAAAGTTTTTTTTTCGAGTGCAATAGTGGTTTAAAGCGCAAAATAAAATATTAGAAATTTCAAAAAAAAACAATTTTTATTCTATTTCCTTCTAACACAAATAAGTGTTAATTCTGTTGAACCTTCCTGGTGATATCTGCCCTTTAATCACCTTATGCTTCCTCCGAGCTTCCTGGAGAGGGCTCCTGGAAATTGCTGTAATGCCTCGGATCTGTCCTGTGACGTCACTGAAAACTGTCCTGGTAGGCCGAGTGCGTGTGGCCTCAGTAGCATGAAAAAAAACTAGTACAAGGCAGTTAAAGAGTTCACCAAGAATGTTGTTACAACCCTGTTTCAATATGGCGGAGAGCGTCGCTTGTCTTAGGTTAGGTTTTTAATACAGACATTGACAGGAGAGAACTAGTAATAATTCTTCTCAATTAACAATGCTGAAAAATGCCAAAACACGCTGAAGGAGAAATTTAATTTAATTTAATTAAATATGCCTCCGCCAATTTGCACAGAATTGTTTAGACTGTAGACAATAATTATGTTTTCAATTAAACAGTTAACAGATTACAGATAATAAAGAAAATGAATAGCTATTTAAGCTGAGAAATATTGTAATGAACAATATTTCAACAAAAATCAATTACAGTAATCAGGTAAGAACAAAAATGAAATCAATAAATTTAAACAGGTAATAAGAATTTAAGTATTGCCTGAAAGCTACTTATCAACTCAAAAATCAGTTTAATTCAAAGATAAAGGTAATGACAAATTTAAATCGAAATAAAAAAACAGAGTTATTAAGATCTTGTACCCACCACGGTCGAGAAGGCTTGAGAAGGCGCTCTTTAAATATCTAACGTGACGATAAAATATTTACATAGGTTGAATAATAACTAAGCTTGAATCCAACCGATAACGGTACTAGAGAAAGTTAGGCTGAGTATCCTACACTATAGACAGTTTTAGTTATTAATTTCTAAAAATTGCTACCTCTAACTAGAACCTAAATGTGAGCCCTATAGGTCAATTTGATCGATTCCTTATTTGGGTTGCTGAACTAAATCCGAAATTTAATAACCCCTGCTTTTGTAGGATCAAGTCCCTTTTTTTCTCTCTTATCAAAGAACCTTAAGCCCAAAAAACTCACATGCCCTACAGGCACAAACATACGCACGGCAAAAGACAACGTGGTATGCGAAACGACAGTAGCCAAATACTAGAAATTCACAAGCTTAGCAGCTTTAAACTGCCTACAGACTTTACGATATAGGAAACTAGAAATAAGATCAGATAACGCAAAAAAAATAAAGAAAAAGGCAAGCCTACCTTATCTCAAACCTCTCACGCTGGTCGTCGGTACAAGACAGATTTTAAAATCGAGACCTACCTTCCACCAGAATCACATCTCGAAAAAAATTACACTGACACGCAGTCGTCACAAATATTTCAACTTTTTCCACCGTACGAAGCAACCGATTTTAAGCATGAAATATGATCTGCATATTTGAAATTATTTATCACTTTTAAATAATATAGTTTACTGCTGTATTTACGTAGATCCAACCCATAATATTAATTTTCATTTTATATTAACTAGATAATTATTATCGACTGATATATTTAAGAGACAAAAATTAGTTTTAAATGAACTCGATGGGCAACATAAAAATTCATTATTTATTAACATTTTCGTACTATTTAATGCGGAATTTTCCACACTGTTGCTACCAGGTCGGTTCAGACAGTAATTCAAAATAGGTTGAAGATGAAAAGTTATTATTTCAAACTAAAAATAAATACAAGCGAATTCGGAAAAACCTGATGTTACGGAATTGTTAAAATTACCGTAACAACATGCAAGTATCTCCAAAACTAAACAAGATTTCTTAATGCGGTTTTCAAAATATTAGAGCACATTTAATAGCCTATCGACTAGATTACTTGGTGTTTAATATTGTGCATATTTTGTAGCTACAGTGGAGCAAACAAATACTAAAATATTTTATATAATTTCCTTTGTCCCAAAAATTCGCAAACATTTGTTTGCTTCTTTATTTGTTACGTTTAAATGATTTTTAATTATAATGTAAAAAAACACATTCGGGAATTTTTTGATGCTTTCAGTTTTGCCCGAAATGACTTAATCGTATAAAGTGAGTTTTTTACTTATTAAGTGGAACTTTTTAGTAAGCATTACATTAAGTATAATTTTTTTACCAATTTCTCTTTCGGACACAGACCTAACTCTACGCTTTTTGGTAAAAATTCAAATCGTTACAAATTACAAAATATTAATTTGAGTTAGTTGGGTTGTGACTTACAAAAATTAGTTTTGTAATGTTTTAACCACATTTGCCGGTTTGAATTTTCTATTTGAAAGTGTAGAGCTTTGCCTACGAAGGAGATATTAGCAATTTCTTTACGAAATGCTTACTTAAGAGTTCCAGCCTAATTAATAATTCTTATGAAATTTTCTCCTCCAAGCCATTTAATTTACAAATTCCCGCAATATAGGCATTTTTCTACGATTAGCAGCAGTGAATCGACAAAACTAAAAATTATCTACTCGAACCTTTAACGAGTTGAGTTTGAGTATTGCTAGAGGCTATTGCAACTTTTGCTACGTAAAAGAAAATAAAACTAAAACAAAACTAAAATAAAAAT
>MU183910.1:266543-282142 GCA_016904865.1 Pissodes strobi
ATTTGTGCCAACGATGTGGGAAGAAATCTTTATATAATAAAAAGTAGTATTAGGGGTTTCGTTCATTTACTATTTTACTCGTTTTGAAATGTATGTTTTTTTGACATTTTATAAAAAATAAACATGTTTTAAACGCATCAGTGTTGTGTGTAGTGATATGGCCATCTCTCCCATATGCCTGGGGAGAGATGGCCAGTTGAACTGACGTTCTTTATATTTGAGTAACCGTTAAACATTTGATGATCAAAACTCAATTGTTATTGAAATATAAAGATAAACCCTTTTTAAACAGATACCTGAATTCATAATTTACACAGACCTAATAAGGCTCCAGATTCATGAAATAAGAAATTTGGGTGGCCATATCCCCCCGACTTACCCTATCTTTTTCTGACTCAAACTAAAGCAGTTATTATCGATAGTTTGGGTTAGTTAGTTAAAAGCAACTGTTTCTAAAACTAACTGAATGAAAAGAAAAAGACAAAGCAACATCGGGACCAGCTTACGGGTTATCCAGACGAATTGAAAATTGGCTGCATTACGTATTCACGAGACGTTGTGGAGGAGGAAGCTATTTTTCTGATGCAAAGGCCCATTAAAATTATGTCAGGGCCAGAAGCTATGATTTGAACATTCAGCAGGATCTGATTAACAACAAAGTCTCAAGAATGGTAAAACGAGCAACTGCAACAGACAGCAAAGATACCGAACCAATTTAGAATAGATTTCTGCAACATAAGAGACCTAAATACAAACATAAATTCGGTACACCAACATAGAACACACATACTAGCCCTTACAGAAATACAAGTATGTTCTACATCAACAACAGTAAACTACCCCTATCCCAGTTACGACTTACACACCCGATTTAGACAAAAGTTCGAAATATGCCTTTTTGTCCGAAGAGACCTTTCATTTTACCGCAAGGAAACACTCGAACTGAACAACGTGACCTCAAGTTAACCGCCAAGGGAGTAACCAAGTTTATATGTTTTCTCACTTGCAACACTAGCTACACTAGCTTTTGACTCAATACAGGTCGATCACCCCAATTCAGAAATAATCGTTCTGGGAGACTTCAACACAACACCAACTGGCTAAACCACCCCAACAAGACCGTCAACGAAGGTAGAGAAGCTGAAGCATTTGCCATCAGCTGCGGGCTTACTCAACTTGTAGACGCACCAATTCGAATCTAAGAAAGTGGTGAATTCGCCGCCCTCCTGGATCTTTTTCTAACCACCAATCCTGACCAGTACACAATTACAGTTGATCCGCCATTACGTACTTCCGACCACTAACTTATTGCTACGGTTTGTGATTTGCCATTTCTACCTTTTTACAGTTTTGCAGATGACAGTACCCTTATCTCCCAATTTAGATCAGAAAAAGCTTTACCAGCGACTGCAACTTATCACCGCCGACAGGAGAAGATTGCAGCAATTAATTAAGACCTGGAGAAAGTTCAAACTTGGGGCGACATAAATTTGGTCCAGTTCAATGCAGCAAAGACCCAAGCTGCCACGTTTACCAAGAGGGCCAATACGGCGGGCTCTGACATCATTATGGCAGGATCCTCGCCAATCGGACTGCTGGGTGTCTCGGTCAAGAGCAATATACCCTGGCATGACCACGTTGCTAACATCGCAAAATCAGCCTCCCAGCAGCTTGGTGCGTTATTTCGCAACAAAAACTGTATACACCGCAGCAGTTGCTCTTGCTCTACAAAACGCAAATAAGACCGTGCTTAGAATATTGCTCATACATCTGGGGTGCCGCACCAAAGCACACCCTAAAGCTGCTGGATTTCATTAAAAAGAGAGCTGTGCATCTTGTCGGCGACCCGGACTTGACCCGGAATCTGGAATACCGCAGACATGTGTGTGTTATACAGATACTTTCACGGCAGATGTTCCCAGGATTTGGCCCGCCTCATCCCGCCCCTGACAACGCCTGTCAGACAGTCACGACAGACGGCAAGAGTGCACCAGTTCGTTGTACAACTGTAACAACTAGAACTTTGCTTTACAAGAATTCCTTTGTCGGGCGCACTGCATCATTGTGGAACTCACTCCCAGGACATCTGTTTCCCCCTAATTACTACCTACCGCTATTCAAGAACCGTGTCAATCAACATCTTCGCATACACACCGCTCGTCGAGTGCCATAGTATCTCCCTTTAGTGTGTGTGCCACTACCATAAAAAAACCATATCAAAAAGTGGCAGATACACCCTCACCAAAACTGACAGCACATCTACTTAGTACTTAGTCGCAATAAAAAGGCTCTTCAAATGATTGTAGGACTGCTGGCTAGTTTGGGCTATCCTCAGAGAGCTATTTCTCAATGTTAATTGACTGCAAAGAAGATATAGCAAAGCGAACCTTCTCTGGTAAGAAAAACTTCTCCGGTCGTAAAAAAACTTGTCCAGCCGGAAAAACTCGTCTGGTCGTAAGAAAAATTTGTTCGGTCCAAAAAAGACTTATCTGGGACAAAAAAACTGGTCCAATCAAAAAACATTTACAGATTGAACAAACAAAATGAGATATCAAAAAAAAATGAACTGTGAAGCAGTGTTAGGACAATTAAAATTCAATGAAACAGCATGAAATAAATAAGGAAAATTAACCTATTATCTGCGATCACAAGATGTAACAACTGAAATAGAAACATAAATTTCCAATGAAACATCAGAAATAATATTAATTTTAAGGGCTTTTTCCGGAATCCGTTCACGCCGAATCAGCTATTTGCCCCAAAATATGGTCAGGATAGGACTCCTACAACGAGGATTAAAGTAAATCAGGAACTAGCCAACGTGGCTCATAAAAACCAAAGTCAACTCACCTGGCAAATATAGCGTTAAATGCCTGTAGAGAAACGGAATCTAGACCACAAACAAGCAACCAAAACTAAAAGATAAGGTAACGTGCCGCCTAAGATTCGAAAAATACGGGTCGAAAGGTAGATCCACAAAGGTTTTTCAATACTTTCCTGTCAATTTCGGAAATAATTGCCCAATATTTTAACATGCCAAATTTTACTTTATTTAATTAAATATTTTGTCCCAAAAGAGAATAAAATGAAAATCCATTTCCCAACATTCAACCAAAGCGTGATATAGGTGCCGCGCATCGCCTGACTCGAGTACTACCAACCAGTTTCAAAAAGACCTCGATATTTCGGAATTATCGTGCCAAAACAATATCGATTTTACACATGATTCGTGAAAAAGAAAAGTGCAAATATAAACTTCAACTCATTATCCATCCTACACATTTTGTGAAGACAGTTATAATATAATTTTTAATTACCGTGACAGATGGAATTATATGGTTTGACCGAAAGTAAGTTCTTTTCCCAATAAAATGATGAAGGAGTAAACAAAACCATTTGTTCCACTATTATGGTCGGATTTTGAACTCTTGCATCTTGAAAATATGGTGATCTAAATGAAGGATTGGAAGTATAATGTATATATCACACCCACTTGGCGTAATTGCTCGTTTCATGAAATGGATATCTAGTTCGTGAACTGTAACCAGATAGAGGAGAAATATTTTTTTCCACTATATGGACAAACTAGCCCAAAGTAATATTATGCCCATTAAAAGACCGAATGACCCTACTACACGAAGTGGACGAATGTAAAATATGCATAACAGGAACTGGACAATTTGTGTATCCAGATACTGTAATATAAGACGGTTTCATTAAATGGATAAAAATTATTTATATTTCATGAACTAGACAAAAAATTTGTCCAAGTAGCCGAATAAAATATTATTCCTTTATCTGGTTGCAATTAACGAACTGGATATCCATTTCATGAAACCGACAATTGCACGGGTACACGTAAATTGGTTGCCAAATTAAGAAGGATCAAAAGAAATATGTAAATTGGTTCCCAATATTTTTAGTCTACCTGATCCTTAGCTGTAAATTGGTTCCCGCGTTTTTATAAATCTGTTTATTTTAAGTATAACTTATTGTTTTACATTAAAAATACCAATCATTTTCTCTATATATTTTTGGCGGTTTTCAACTTTACTATTAACCCAAATTAACCCAAGGTGTACACAAGTAACCCAAACTAACCCAAAGTATACACAGGTAAGTGATAGCCATAGAACAAAAGTGCAAACTAAAATTTCAATACCTTCACATCCCCAATATATTTCTAATTTATTAGATACCTGCCTCAAATTTATTTGGGGAACCAATTTACCAACGCCCTTTTTAGATTTGGGAACCGATTGACATATTATTAACAGATGTTTGAAACTACCCTTTTATTCCCTACCTACTGGGAACCAATTTACCAACACCCAATTACACCAAGTGGGTGCGACATATAACTTAGCAGGTGCAAAACGACACTGTTATAAGGAGAATTGTTTTTTTTTATCTTGTGTTTGGGTCATGCCTGTGGGAGATGTGTTGAGGACGTACGGTCCTTTTTTGTACTTATTTATTCTTAATTTTAGTTATTCATCTTTAATTTATATGTACAGGGTGTCCCATTTTTGATGATATTACGGGGTATCTCACTTACGAGTAAAGATAGAGAGTTGCGGTTTCCGCAATACTATGCTAGTTTTTTGTAAAAAGAACGATGGTATAAACAAAATTTTCATAGCCCTCTTCGTTTCTGAGATACAGGGCGAAATTGAAAATAATGCATTTTGGAATCCCCCTCGTATCTCCGTTATCCTTTAACATATCGCAAAGCAAAAAATTGCCCTTATACAGTTTTTGACGTAGAATCCAGTGGCGTGATCAGATTTTTGCTGTGAGCTGTCAATTTTTAGCTGTAAATCAAACTTATGTTATTTTAAATGGAACACCCTGTATATTTTTCTTTTGTTTGATTGGAAATGTTATAAGCTTTATAAAAATATATAATACATTATATGTATTTTAAATATTAAGCCTAAAATTCATAATTTCACAAAATTTGTCTCGATACCACACTCTTGTATTTTTTTAATGTAACACCCTGTATATTTTTCTTTCATTTGAATGGAAATTTTATAAGCTTTATAAAAATATATAATACATGATATGTATTTTAAATAATAAGCCTAAAATCCATAATTTCACAAAATGTGTCTCTTTACGACACTCTTGATGAGTATAGTATAAGCATTGTCTTTTAAACAACGGTATAAGTATTAGCAGGCAGAGACTATTAAGAACAATGGACAATGGAATGGTAATTTTTTATTGGCAAGACCTTTCAGTGGCAAATTTTATATTTTCTGTGTAATATTGTATTTTTTAAATGAAAATTATCAATATTTTGAAAAATATGACATGTTAGTCTGCCTTATACAGAACAATGAAAACTTTCGTGAAGCTTCTCAGCTATATTCCAATAAGTTTGTTTGAATATTGATTTACCTTTTGACTTATTTGGGTTTATTTTTTTAAGTATCATTTTAATTTATAGATATCCCGAAAGAAGGCATCCTGATCTTTTAATGATTTCCGGAATAAAGAAAAAAATTGGTAGAACAAGGAACGTTGCCTCCGCCCTTACCGCGATTTTCCTTATTATACGTTTTTGGTAGGGGCCGGATAAATGTTCCATGTTCTCTTTATTCCTGAAAACATTAAATGACCAGGTTGTCTTCTTTTAGAATATCCATAAATTAAAATGATACTTAAATAAAAAATAAACCCAAATAAGTCAAAAGGTAAATAAATATTCAAACAAACATATTGAATAATAGTTGAGAAGCTTCACGGGAGTTTTCATTGCTCTGTATAAAGCAGACTAACATGTCATATTTTTCAAAATATTCATAATTTTCGTTTTCAATAATCGTAAAAAATACAATATTACACAGAAAATATAAATTTTGCCACTGACAGGTCTTGTCAATAAAAAAATGATCATTCCATTGCTCTGATAATCTCTCCCTCCTAATACTTATAACGTTGTTTAAAAGATAATGCTTATACTATACTCATCAAGAGTGTCGTATAGAGATACATTTTGTGAAATTATGAATTTTAGGCTTATTATTTAAAATACATATCATGTATTATATATTTTTAAAAAGCTTATAAAATTTCCATTCAAACGAAAGAAAAATACACAGGGTGTTATATTTAAAAAAACATAAGTTTGATTTATAGCTTAAAACTGACAGCTCACAGCAAAAATCTGACTACGCCACTGGGTTCTACGTAAAAAAGTATATAAGAGCAAGTTTTTAGCTTTGCGATATGATTAAGGATAACGGAGATACGAGGGGGGTCCCAAAATGCATTATTTTCAATTTCGCCCTGTATCTCAGAAACGAAGCGGGCTATGAAAATTTTGTTTATACCATCGTTCTTTTCACAAAAAAGTAGCACAGTATTGCGGAAACCGCAACTCTCTATCTTTACTTGTAAGTGAGATACCCCGTAATATCATCGAAAATGGGACACCCTGTACATTATTGTGTAGGGAAGAATTAAACTAAGCTTACAATTTTTCTTGTTTAAATTAGTAACTTTACACGTGGAATTGTAGTCAATCAAACCTTACTTTATTGTAATCTTATCTTATGCCTTGAACCATATTTGATAAAGTGATGCTTAGAACATTAGGTAGCCAAGCATTGTCTATCATATCGTATACCCAGTATCTTTTGGTGCTTAGTTTGTCTATGGGATCAATAGAATTGCCTTTAATTTGGACTTGGGGGTCTCGCGAAAAAGGATAAAGGGCCTCCAGTAGAAGAGATTGTCAGTTATTTAATTTCTAATTTTAGTGAAGCATCCTCTAATAGAACCGATTTTATGTCTATATGGCATGCTCAGGTTCTGGTTGACGATACCATTTTTGAGGAGTGAATAATTGAGGTACTGGGCAAGTTTAGGAAGCCCTTTATATTTTCTTCCAATGTCCCCATCTATCGTTTGTCATATCTGTTAGAGTGATCTCAATCGATTATTCTTAGACCTACACATATTCGGTTTATCTTTTCTTTAATATTTGACTTAAACGTGTGGCATTCTCAGGACGATTTTGGGCCTTGACAGAATCAAGATCTTAGGTTTAGCATTTACCTTTGTATTTTTGTGTTGAATTTATCTTTATCACATATTCATTTTAATATTAATTGAAATATCATTGTCTCACATTGATCTTTAGATCGGGTAAAATATCTTTACCGCATATTGATTTTGAAGTTATAGGAAATAATATTCTCATTCATTACCTGACTTGTATATATATATTAGTAGTCTATTGCTAATTTAGTCTTTATTTTGTATATTATTTAGTTTATACTATAACCGATCAAAAACAATTTTGTACAAAAGTTCTGCTCAATTTGGCGGAAGGATATATTAATTGATTTTAAATAGATTTAAGTTTCTGCCTGTTTTAGTATTTTCGGAATAATAGATTAAGAATTATATGTTTATTTATTTCTCCCTTAAAAATTTAAACTAATTAACTGACGTTCCTTGCCAAGTTGAGACGGAATATTTGATATTCCTAAAGAATTATTTAATTGCCTTGTTTTGATTTTTTTCATGCATCGATGCCATTGGCACCATAACCAGAACATCTTCCGGTGATGCCACAGGACGGATTCCAGGGCCTTATCACCATCCCGAGTTAATTTATATTGCGCTTTTAATTTAATATAATAAAACTGCATAACAGAATATTAAGAGTTATTTAAAACCAACTATATTTAAAAACATGATCCAGTTGCCAAATAATTTAATCTTATGGAAACGACACGATTTTACCAAGTTTTTCTCAAGTCAGTAAAAAATTATTCAAGAAAGCATCTTTTGTTTAGGCTGGTAGAAGTGAACAGAAAGAAAAACGCAAGTTACATTCAAACCAGTTGATTTGCATTGTCGAAAACTTTTCCATTTGGGAGTAATTTAAATTTCTTTTCGTACAAAAGGTTAGACGAAAATTATTTCCACTGTTACGTTACGCTATGAACATATTAGATGTAGTGTACGAGTAAATTCGATTGAAGTTCTCTAAGTAAGCCTTTTTAGTTAGAGAGAAATACCACATAGAGTAAAACTCGTTAATCAGATTTCTGTTGCATCTTCCTTTAATTTCTGTGACATTTAAAATATCTGTGGAAGTGAAATTAGAGGCTAAATTTGGGATAATGTCAGAGGCTATACAAGGACATCTTTAACTAAATCGAGAAAATCAAGCAGCGATTCTTAAGCTCATGTTCAAAGAAGAAAAAGTTTATATGAAACATGTAATACATTTTTTGGAAACACTTCGACAAATTGTCATCCTCATTTTACTGAGTAGAGCTTTTTAAATCGGAATCAAGGGCGCACATGAATATATATTTTTAATTTCATGAATAATTGAATATATCAAACACTTCTCAAACTTAGAAGAAAACAATGACCTAGCAAGAGCTTTTACTAAAGTATTACCGAAGAAAGCAAATTCAATTTAAACAAAAATCCAGTTTAATAAGATCGTTCAGGTCATACTAAGTTTCAATAATCTATTTCTAAAAACTTTGCATGTTTTTTTGTGTAAACTTACACCCTATTCACTTAATAGAGCATTGTAGGAATATATTACATAATATACTTTTTGTAAACCAATTTAAAATCCACTTTCTGCATTTTCTGGGTATACAGTCTGGTTAAAATAATTTAGGGCTAAACAATCGATTTAAGAAGACGTTTTTAGACGAAAAAGTTATTAATAATATACCAGAGTGTTATTTTCATAAGAATGTAAATCAATGGATTGTGCATTAGCTAATGTAAAATTACTGCACAAACATAAAAATTCATATCAATTTAGTTGTTTTATGTCCCGATGCATAGTATTGTTTTACCCCCACCTCTATTTGACTGAATAAAAGCATGGTAACTTCGAATTTAGTATTAGGCTTACAATATTCAACATAAACAAAAAATGGATCAAAAAAATTCTCCTACTAAAATTGCGCAAAAGCGAAAGTTAAATAAGCCAAATAAGAAAACATCTAAAAAGGTTAAGCTGGAAGAAACCTGCTCCATTTGTTAGAAAATATGAAGAAATAAAATATTATTATACTAAATTTTTGTTGTCATGAATTCTGTTTTCTATGCTTAATGCATTGGACATTCAATAATGCATTTTGTTCACTTTGCAGACAATATAATTCTTCAGTAAAACTTAAGAATGTTTTTTTACTATTTTTTTGCTGTCTTACTCTCTGTTTTGGTGGTTTGTGCTGTTTTTACTCTCTGTTCATGCTGACATATTGGAGATTAGGTACATAGGGTTTAATCCTATTTTAATATCTGTATGGTTAAGTAGCATAATGAGGCACAATTAAAAAAAGTAGGTGCGGCACCCAGCACGGCTCTTGAAATACTGACTTGTTTGAAGGAGCGCCTCCCCTAATTCCTAGATCATGCTACAATGCTAGATTTAAGGCCTGCAAGGTTTAGGTCATTTAAAGGGCAATAATAACCCGAAGAGACACTAAAATCTGATGAATGTTCCAAACTCTTAATGAGGACGGCTAACATACTGTCGACCCTGCGGATTACAGTCCACGTCTGGTTAATGGGATCGTCTGGTACACAGACGGTTTCAAAATGGATAGTTGTACTGAAGAGTGTGTAAATTTGTACCAAACCAATATATGCGATCCTCAAATGAGGGTAGGAGAACCAAGAGCCTTCAGGGGGAAGGATATCTACATTTGCTCGGACAGCGGAGCTACCCTGTTCACCCTTGAGTCTGGTAGAGTTTATTCTGCGCTCGTGTCGGAGTGTAGGCACGTCTTGAAATCTTTGCACGGGCATAGTAGGGTTAGCCTTGTATGCGTGCCGGGACAATCGAATGCTCTGCGAAGCGCAGAGGCTGATCCTCTGACATGAGGGTGCTTCGCAATACGTCCAATGCGACATGAGCCTGTAATAGATGTGTCCTACTATATGAAAATTTTATACAGGTGAAACCTGTCGACCATTATCAGAAAATGCTTTCATTTTATTAATTAATGATGAATGCGTTGCTTCAGATTCTGTTAATTTGAATAACACCTGGTCACCTTTGCTAAAAGCTAAAATGGATAAGGGACACTTAAAAATTAAGTAAAACTTAAAAAAAAAATCATTAAATTCATCCTAAACACATAATACCATATTGTAGATATATAGCAAAAACGCATCAAACACACTAATCTAACAGACCAGTAACCAGTAATTAAACGATATGACATTATTCAAGTCATCTTGTCAAAGTTAACAAACTTAATTCAAATCTTGACAAAAAACACGAGCTTTTTACTGTTTTAATTGCATTCACTAACCCATTTCATTTTTAGATATTTGTCCTTGACAACGGGGGCAGATTTGATCCTAGAAAAGTCGACCATGTTCCAATACTAAACTAGTACTTGTGCTGTGTACATCCTGGGGCCAGAGTCAAAGCGGCCTCACTCTTCAAAAAACGTATGAATGAATGAATGATCTAGGGAGGTGTTAATACACTGCGACCTGTACAGATCTATTCTGTCCCCCTTCCATGGGGCTTCCTTTGATGTGATTCTCAATCAGAGCACCTCATCCAGCCTCAGTGCTTTGATAAAAGCAAGTAGTCTGGATGGTTCTATGGATGGAAGTTCCTCCTGTTTGACGACTCAGGACCCGAAGCAGGCAATTCGCCTGTTCGCGACCACCTCGCACTCCTTGAGAAGGTGTTCCGGGGTTTCCTCCCTCTCCTCACAGAACCGGCAGCTGTCCTCGTTTTGAATTTTTATTCTCTCCAAGTGCCTTCTCAATATTGGCCCGTAAGAAAACCGATGAGGATGCGGGGATTGTTCTTACTCAGTGTTATAAGGTGTTTTGATCTTCCTGAGTGAGGCGGCCCTAGAAACATCTTTGATTGCCTTAACCCTCGAAAGCGTTCCCATAGACTAATCCATTTAGCTCGCTTTTCTTTCCTGACTTCTTACTTGTAGGTGTGCGTCCTTATGCCACAGAAAGGTTCCAGTCCTAAAAGCGGAGTTTATGCTCCTACTTTTGCCGATTGGTCTGCTTTTTCGATGCCTTGTACCTCAGCGTGTCCTGGTCTCCATTGAAAGGATAATTTGTTATTCTTGCCTAGTACATTTAGCCTACCTAGGTACTCCCATACCATTCTGGAGCTGATTGTTGCGCTTTGATGGCTGCTTGAATGTCTGAGAAGATGACAATCTCTTTCTTCCTATAGTTTCTGTCGAGTATTTTCCATTGCTTCGGAGAATTTGGTTCCTAGCCGAAATAATCCGGCTCCGGTCTTCTGTTTAGGTCTTGTCCCGTCTGTATACAATTTTATGGCACTTTGCTGCGATATGAGAATGCACTTGTTGGCGTTGTACTTTGTTGAGAGCTGATTTTATGCTCTGCTATTCCGTTTCCTTGAACCAGACGATCGACCACTAAAGCAGGGTGGGTCTTACTATCATTGCGTACATCCATCGTAGGAGTTCTGGTTTACATCCCCAGATTTTTCCTGCAAGGCGTTAGCATACCATGAGGGCCCTGGTAGTCTTAGTTACAACGCCTTCAATGTGTTTATTCCATTTGAGTTTGCAGTCTAGCGTTATGCCTAGATAACTGACTTCCGATGTCGGTGTAATGTTGATCCCGTGTATTCGGATAACTTTCATTCTAGGGAGTTCTCTCTTCCTAGAGAAGGGTACTATAGTTGTTTTCTATGGGTTTATTCCAGCCTCACTGTTTCGCACCATCCTTCCGTTGCTTTGAGTCCAGCTTGAACGAGTTCACATAGTGTACCCTCAAAAAAAAAACGTATAAATGAAGTGGAGAAAAAGGCAACAATGTGTCAGATAAACATGAATTCTCCACAACAATATAGAACATATTTAAAAGTCTGATCAACCTCTAACATACACAGGGTGCACGTATCACATACATGGGGCGCGTATCTGCAAGTCAACCAAGCCCGCTTACATTTGCAAGATGCAAGTATCTGGTTCGCCAGTAAACTGAGTCTGCTCACAGACAGAGAGTGAACGTATCTGGTCCACTAGTAAACTGAACCCTTTCACCTACACGTCCACGAGACAAGCAAGGGCAGTACCCAACTCTCTTCAAGTTAAAATGTCGAATAGAATTCTCCCTGGCATTGATTTTATAAATATTAGTCATTACAAATAAAACAACCTCTTACACTCTTCTAGCTAATTTATCAAATTGCACTCCTTAGCATTGGATACTAACCTGCCCCTCCACAGCAACATGATTACATCAAGAGACAAATTTTGCCCGGGGTAATAAATTTTCTCCCTTTTCTGATTGGAATAGTTTACTATAGGTCGTATTTTGAATAGTCTGTCCTGAAGTTTTGGATCGATAGGTTTTGGATTTTCCTGGAAGTGCAGACCGTGCAAAATAATCAAAAATCGGTCATGACTTATTTTTGTGGGAAAAATAGGGAAATTAAATAAAAGATCTTTCTTTCAATAATCTTGGATTCTGTTCATTGCAACCGTGCATATATGCAAAAGCAAAAGAAAATTGCGAAACTCATCTCCTGTAATATTTTTCAACCTGGTAATTCCAGAAACTGTAAACACTGATTGTGCCAAAAATTTGTGTCCGGTGTATTTATTTATTTGAGTCGTCATTATCTTGTAGAATGTGTCGTCCACTAACTGGACCCCAGCCTGAATGAAAACACAAGCTGTTGTTGTGAAAGCAATAGCAAGACGCGAATCCTTTATCTGCTGCAACATCTAGTAAACGCTTGACCTTGGAAAATTGGATAATCCGGAACAGAGGACCAATTAATTCTGGAACTTGTTGAAGCAGTAACCGGTGCAATCGATGTGGCTTTAGATGTCGGGCGAATTTTATTCTTTATTATCTTGCACGACTACTTAGCATCCCCTCGTCCGTCTCTGGGCTGCTCGTCGGGAGACAGCCGTCATCCCCTTCAGTATTAGATGCCATTGGATCAGATATATCATCATCTAATTTCATAAAAAGCTTGATTGTGATTTGTAGTCTTGTGGTACGTACCATTAAAACCTACTAATTTTGATTCCGGATACCTTGACTTAGAGTATTCTCCTGCTTAGAGGCTTTTTAATAGAAGAATAATATCAGCTAGCAATTCTTATTATTTGCTATTCTTTAAAGTGAATATTTACTTCTAAAACATAAATGAGGATAGATGAAAATCAATAAACTAAGCTCCGAAAGCTACAGCGTTAATCTAACTTAATTCCATGCAACATACTAGTAACAACTTGAAAGCCGTCAAGCCCATTTCTGGTCGTTGCAATATTTATAATGTACTTAAACCTCAAAATGTTACATTTTGATTTTAAGTAGCATTTCCTTTCAATTATCGCCTTTTTATAGGAAAATAATCGCACACGACTTCAGGACGTTTTACGAGGACGTTATTAGAGTCAACCATTTTGAACCTATAACATTAACGTCAGTGACGACAAATAAAGTAATAAACCATCATGCAAGTCTTGTATAACGAGACACGTTGTGGTCTTCTGCCGTATCCAGTACTGACGATGCTGCTTATACGCTTGCTCCTGACCCTTCTGTAGTCCGGGAGTCAAAATTTAAAAATACAGTTTACAGTAAGTTACAGGCGCAGCTCGAAATAGCGGCATACTTATAGGCAGTAAGCAATGCGTTGATGTTTTTTGGCAAATCGCTTAGAATTTCGGACATGTCCAAGAGCTTTTAAGACAATCCATGATGAGCTTGTTCAAGTCCACAATATTATTATTATGTGCAACAATATTTTACTTGGCACTGTGTTTGTAAATTTCCGTGCGTCAAGCAGCCCTGATCACTACTCATATTTTTTTTTTGACTGGCTGGTATTTTTTGTCCCTCTGTTGATGAGATGATTAATTATTTATTTTCAGCCAATTTTAAAATATCTTGAGAAAAATACGACAACAATAACCTTTCGGACTCGGACCTTGGGCAAACTTTTATCAGTAAGACAGATCTGGTCATCATTATCCATTATCGATGACCAGGATATCGGTCGCACGGGGAGACTCATGCGATGAGCATTCTAACGTGGGGGGGGGGGGGGAAGTCTGAAGGTAAATCCAGACAAGGCTGAATAGTGCCCTTCTCCTGGTCATCAATTTATTCGGCCAGCTTTTGTGTCATAAAGGGTCATCCAAGCATCTTGGGGTCACACTGGACTCTAGGTTGGCGTGGAAGGACAAGTAAGCAGCGGCAACAAGAATGTTTTATGTGCTTGTAAAAGTGCGTTTAGATGCACGAAGGACCTACAGGCGAGAATCCCCCATTGAATTCATACAGCTGTAGTATGTCCCATTATCACCTATACAGTCGTATTACCATACGATCTACCGATCGGCACGCAAATGGCTACGTCTGTTCAGTAGCTCAGTTAGACAGAGACCATAGACTGGCTTGAGTGGGAACTACAGATGCTATGAAGACGTTATCCACCAGGACATTTGAGGCTTTGACGTCCGCATATAGAGTGAAAGTCTCCTTTTTATGTTCGGCACACACACAAAAGGAAAATCCCATGTCTCTCAACGAGCGGTGTGCGGAGAAAATGGTGGACGTTGGATTTGAAGCGCTGTAGGTTGTATTTTTCGGGAAAGACGTTACTCGGAAGTCCATTCCAGAGCGAGGCTTTCCTCCAGACAAAGGAGTCCCGCAACAGGGACGTCCTAGGTGTTCACAACTGAATCGTATTTGTGTCTGACGGGTGTTTCTGTTATTGCACCCAACTCTGGGTGGAATCATAAGTGCCAGCTCGTTCGAACACCTTCCGTAGTAATATCGGTAGTAAAGAGATAGATCCGCCACTTTTCTTCGATGTTCAAGGCTATTAAGGTCTTTAGTCAACTCTGGGTCATGCCGAGCTCCACACATGTGAACAGTATTCCAGAGATGGTCTTATCTAGGCCTTATAGAGAGCAGTAAGAGCTGATGAAGTGTATGCAACTATTTTTTCTCTATAGAGTGTTTCTAGCTTTTGTGCTGCTGCCTGGGCGATTTTGGTGACCCGATGACGTGACGTGACGTCCAGCAAGCTTATGGATGAGGCTCGAGTCAGTGTTTGTTCTGTCATTAATAAGTAAGGTCCAGCGGTTTTGCTATTTTTGAGAAGACAGCTGCTTGAGTCTTTCCTGCATTAAACTGGACATTATTTTCCTCACCCCATTACTGATGGCAGTAATCTGGTTTTCTCGCTCGCGTTAGGAATGAGCAACGGCCATTGGAGTCCGCAACATGAATGATGATATAAGATTGCTGTCGTCTGCAAAGCTCTAAATAGAATTACTTGTTCTGTCTAAGAGATCGTTGATATCGAGCAGGAACAGTGTGGGAGATAATGTACACCCTTG
Organism: Pissodes strobi; assembly: GCA_016904865.1. Lineage (NCBI taxonomy): Eukaryota > Metazoa > Arthropoda > Insecta > Coleoptera > Curculionidae > Pissodes > Pissodes strobi. Next base: position 281,927 of record MU183910.1, read on the forward strand.
AGGAACTCCGGCATTGATTTTAAATTCCTCCGAAAGATGTCTGTCAGTCCCAACTCGGATGCTTCGATCCCTTAAGCAATTGGAAAGCCGTAGAAACAGTGCTGGTGGTAGTCCGTATGTTGTCAATTTGCTTAAGAATCCGTCATGCCACACCCTATCAAATGCTTTAGATATGTCGAGAGCCACACTGCACGAGATTCGCCGTAGCTCTCGATG
>MU183910.1:282152-309016 GCA_016904865.1 Pissodes strobi
CACACTGCACGAGATTCGCCGTAGCTCTCGATGGCTTTGGTCCATAGATAGGTCACGTGAGTCAGGGGATCTCCGTTGATCTGTGCTTGCGAAAGCCATATTGGCGATCGCTTATGATGCCTGTTGATTAAAAATATTTTAAGAGCTGTTTGTTGATCAGTCATCTGACTTTGGATATGATGGGAGCTAAGGCAATTGGACGGTAGTTATTAGGAATCGTTTTATCTTTCTTCGGGATTGGTTGCACTTGAGCGCATTTCCAGCTAGAAGAAAAGCATGCAGGTCTGTATGATAGGGAAAAAAGCCTGCATAGTGGAGCTGTTAGTGCAGCAGCACATTTCTTAAGCACTATTGCTGGGACGCCATCCGGTCCTGTTGTTAGAGTCTAGGCTTTTAAGTATTCGTTTCACTTCGCGTTGGCGAAATACAAGACCTGGCATTGAGGAATACACTCTCGGGATAGTTGGGGGAGCCTTTCCTTGATGATCTAAGATAGAATTTGATGCAAATACTTTGGCAAGAATGTTCGCTTTTTCTTTGGCCATTTCCGCTATTGAGCAATCATCTTTGGTCAGTGGTGGCATTGACGTCTTTGAGAAACCCTGACTGACAACGTTGACAACTGACCAAAAGGATCTTAATCCGTTAGGACAGTTGAGAGGCTTGTTCTTGATCTGCTCGTTGTATCCCTCCTTGATTTCGTCAATGGTCCGCTTGGATACCTGCGTGGGGTAACGTAATAGGGGCAATCATAGCCCCAGAGGACACATGAATGTCGAAAACGTTTAATGAGGACAGACAACATACATCCGATAGGGATGCGTGTTTCGGGATGGATCGCAGCCCAATTCCGATTAATGGAATTTTGTGTATGGAGAAATCATTAAGATGAAACTCGTTGTCACCCTTGGGACTTATGCAACCATGTTTCAGCCCGAAATGTATGCGAGAACCTGCTAAGAACCTTCAGAGGGGAGAATATCTACATTTTCTAGGACAGCGGAACTGCTCTATCGGCTCTGACAGGGTTCATTCTGCGCTGATGCTGAGTGCAGGGATGTCTTAAAGGTCTTGGCTGGGTTAGTCCTGTATGAGATCCAGGACACTCGAAGGTATACATATTATTTCAGAACTTAAAGCATGCCCGTTTTTCTCGTAAAAATAAGCTGTAGGTTTATTGAGACTATTTTTTTAAGGGAGAAAGCTGCGATGTAACTGCATTGAGGTTAAGAAAAATTACTTTGAAAAGTGATACTGAAAATATTATTTGTCGGTATAAACAATTAATTCTTAAATTATTTATCACCATAAAGGAGTAAAAAACTTTATAATTACCCACTTTAATTAGGGGACTGTATCAAAATAAGTTGGTGGGGGTCTTATTCATAGGGTGTGAAGTGAAACATGCATTTTAGGTTTTATTTACTTTAATAATGCAAGATTTTAATTTGTATTAAATATGGTTAATATATACAATAATTTCTAACTACTTTCAAGCATTCGTCCTTTCATACATAAAACTAAATACTGCACATGAGGTTAACTACTACTAGATGTCTAACAAAACTTCTTGATTATTTGAATCTACCATGAACATCTCTCTTTATTGAATTTCATCAAACTTTCTTTATTTCAAAAGTTCAACTGACTGCCTTTCTGTTCACACTAAATACCTTATGATTTTGCTTCTTCTACGATTGATTCTCTCAACTTAACTTTGCCAGGGATGTAAGACTTCGAAACTTGATTCGAATCTTGAGTACAGGAACAGATATGTCTAACTACAAGTTTCCAACCGCCATTCTACTTTCTTCTATCTTTAACAGGAGAGACGCTACGAGTTGTATTGTCTCGAGAAACTAAACCAAAACGCACCTGCTGCACAGAGTGCAGCAGATATTTTCTAAATATCTGTGCAAACAAAGGAGAAAACTACTAAATATCTTGACATCAAACAAGGATAAGATTGGGTAGATGTTCTTGGCGCCAAACTCAAGTAGATCGATGGTTCAAGTGTGAGTGTTTGTAAGGCACTTTATTGATTTTTTCTACCGTCAGGCGGCAGACTGAAATAGAGTGGGGATTGCGCGGGATGCATTTTGAGAGAATAGAAAAATGTTCTTTCTTTATTTGACATATTGTTATTTACACAACATTGACGGAGACAAAGACATATTGAATTTAAACATTTAAAAACGTTTTCCTTGACGGAGAGTGACAATTTGCTTTCCAGCAATTGTTTCATATAATGGAAATTATTTTACCGATAATCCAGGTTCGGACTAAGGAGTAATTGAAATACGATATTTTAAATTAACAAATTGCTGGTGAAATGGTGAAACAAATCTATTCGGAGTTTAATTATTGCATAATCATACTACGAGCATACAGAGTGTCATCACCAAACTATACGGTGAAAAACGATAAGTTAATACACATGTTGGGTGTTTCCCCAACAATTATGTAGCTCTCTCCGTTAGCGTCAGCGTTAATGATTGTATAGGGTTTCCAAAATGTATGGAATAATGTTTCCACAGCCCTTATCACACACTTTATAACAAAATGATTCAGTTGTGGGAGTAAATATCGCGTACACTACGAAGATTTTGAATTTTTGGACTGTCATGTCAGTTTGATGTAATGTTGTCATCTATGGCTTTTTAATAGTAAATAGTAAGTAGAGATTTTTTCGCGATTGTACTACTCCGTTTAGTTTTGCAAATAACTATATAAAATTTTTTACATGTTAGATAAAAAAAAACTGAATAAAATGCAAAAATATAAAAATAACAGGAATAGAAAAGTGAAAACCACCAAAAATACACATAAACCAACAATTGGTAAAGATCAAATATCTAATATCTATTCTTCAAGAATAGATTGGTTATGTTCTACAAGTATCAGTAACGAAATAAAAAAATATATATAAACTTCTTATGTAACCTAAACAAGAAAAAAATTAATCTCGTAAACAAATATTCAACGTGTTCTCCACTGGCAGTACATCAATTTTTCTCTGATTCTATTCTTAAATTCCGCCAAATTTTCTGTCCTCACAGAAAATGGCAAGGCGTGAGGTCCGGTGAACGCGCAGGCCAGTCAACTGCTCATTTCCTACCTCATCTATTCTGAAAACATTGTCGAAAATTACCCGCACATTAACTAAGGTGCTCATTGTGTCGATTGACTCGGAAACTTAATATTGTTTAAAAAATGTGGATTTGCATGGAAAGGATTTCCATATTTCCTTCATAAAATAGAAATTATAATTCTCTTCATCTAGAATGGTGTAGACAGAATCTTTGCTGCTCCATTGGTCCAAAGTTAGTTGCCTTCTGGGTATATGGGGATTTCCAGTTACCTCAAAAAATATTTTTTTTTGTAATTGGTTGCCCTTTTTGCATAACTTCTTTTTTACATACAACTGATTGTGAAATTTGTCCCCGGCTTATAAATATGATTGAACAGGTCACAAATTTCATTTTGTGTCCTGATCTGATTCCCACATCCTACCTTAATTAAGATTTCATTTGTTCTTTTCTATTTAGGCACATTAATTTTCTTCTCTGAAATTGCATTGGCATGACATTTTAATAACAAAGTATTGTTGCAAGTTAGAAACTCTTTAAGAAAGTGAAGCATATTTTTTCTGAATAACAGGATAACAGCATGATTTCTGTTGAATTATTTTAATTCTGAAAGTTATAATATTCTAACCAATTTAATTTTAGAAAATACTTATCGTTTGATATATTTAACGATTGGTAGTTTTCGTATGTTTTGTTTGAACTTTATTTTTCTATTTTCAAAATGATCAAAAAGCGTTATTGATACGAGAATGGAACAAAAAAAAACACGCAAACTGGCAATTAAATATTTTATTTTATTTTATCTACGATTTTTACATTTCTTGTGTCTACATAAAATTCTAGGCCTAAATCATGTAAAGTTATTAAATAAGGAGTTAGATACAAATGAAACTTTTGGACATTTTGGAGAGGCACAAGGAGAAAAGCGTTGAATATTTGCATTTTCATTTTTAACCTTTTAAGAGCTATCATATAATATCAGTTATAGATGGAGCCAGTGGTACTATATTGATCTCGATTTTGGTATAGTCCCTGGTACCATCCAAGACAGTATCATGCGATATATCTTAAAATTTATTTCCTCTTTGTACCCCTCAATAATGATAATACATCAACCAAGTTCAAAATTCAAAAATGTAAAAATTAAAGAGTTTCTTTTCTCAACTTTTTGATCGCATTTAGTTTCCATTTTAAGCAAATTCTGAGAGTTTACACAAAACCACAAAATCTCGGTAGTTAATATTTTTGTAATGAAGGCTTTAGATTTTGTTCAAAATATAATCATTAACCCTGTACACAAGGAACTTATTGTGTTCTCTACCAGGTGCCTAAGTCTAAAGAACATAACAAGATATCTCCTTCATGATAGATAATTTTAATATTTTCCTGCATATGTCTGGACTATATATATTTATCAAAGACCTGCTGAAAGGCCGTTAAAGATTACTTTCGTAGCGCATTTTTGCAAAAGAAAATACATGACCCAAAAATATTAGAAAACAATAGCGCATATTGCGCATTATTTCAGACTGATTACGGCAACGAGTAAAAGTCAGCCAACAAACTATATAGACGTACGTCCGAGTCAAGCTGTCGCTATAGCAACGACACGTGTTGAGCATGATGTTATTTTGTAAATCTTGTCACGTCGTGAGATGAAAAAGGACCTCTGGGAAGAAGCACAACGAGACAAGAAGGCACTAAGTTGGGTTTATATGTTTCGGCTTTTGGTTAGGCTTTAGAAACTGGATACAATGCCCCGAATATTACTGGCTTAACGTTTGCATTGTTTTTCTATCGTTTTTACATTTGTCACTGTTCATTTACGTTTAGCGTAAATCTTAGAGATTTATTTCTTTAGTATCTCTATAAATTTTGGTGTTCGCCTTTTAGGGAGTTATTTTCTGGAAAGTACAGGATTTCAGATGAACTAAGACAAATCATATTATGCACTTACGACCGTTGTTTGTTTTATTCATGATTATGTATTGTGAAAATCGAAATTTTCATACTATGCTGGAAATTGAAATTTTCTCTGTAGATTTTATCGCTTGATTATTGAGGTGAAAAAATGTGATCTCAATTTATCCATGCATGATGGATTTATCCCTTAGCAACAGCTAATAAACAACATCAAGCTAACACATAATATTTTGCAAACTTTTTTATAAATATGTGTCGTTTTGATATTGAATCCAAAAGCTCAATAGCTTCTTTAAGGCCAATAAATATTTGGAGATGTACTCTTGAATCTGAGAATGAAGCCATTTGCATAAGAAAAGTTGCAAACACTTGATAATATCTATTACGAGTCAAAGAGTTATAATAACTGAAATGACATATTCCAGCACATCGTAGTTCTAAGTCTTCAAAATCAATGCTGAAGAGATGAACGTGTTACACATCCAAAATTTTGTAAACGCGCATTGCTCGTCACTTATATCAGTGCTAAAGAGACAAAAACTTTATCTCGACAAAAATTTTGAGAAAAAAAAAGTTTTTAATCGCCCACTTTTGAGGGTTTGCAAGCCATTGACTAAATATTTCAACACATTGTAGTTCAATCTGAAAAACTTAAAATGTTATCCAATCAAATAATATGAGAAAAAATAAGTTTGTATTAGTACACGTTGTAGCTCTAACTCTTCTAAATCAATGATAAAGAGATAAAAGTGATATTCCATGCAAAAGTTTGAAAAAAAAGGTGTGAAAAGACACACTTTAGAGGGTTTTTAAAGGCATAAATGAAATATTCTAGCAGGTATTTTATACCAATGCGGAAGAAATTTAATTGTTACCCTATCCAAAATTTTGACGAATTGTAATTGAGCACTTTCGAACATTCGTAAATCATTAGCATAAATACAATATTACAGTAGTTTTCAAAAGCAATGCAACAGAGATGAAAAGTTTTTAGGAGTGTAGTTCGAGGGTTTGAAGACCATTGGCATAAATCAAATATTTCCTCACGTTGTAGCTTAGTCTTCTAAATTAATGCTGAAGACATCAAAATTTTGAGAGAAACTTTCTAGTTGTGAAAATTTGAGGGTTAGCTGACCATTTGCATAAATGAAATCTTTCAGCACGTTGTGGCTTCAAGATTTCTACAATAATGCGGAAGAGATGAGAGTCTTATCCCATCCAAAATCGATGCTGAAGAGGTGAAAAAGCTTTCAACCCATTCAAAATTTTGAAAAGAAAAAGAATATAACCGAGCGTTTACTAGGCTGTTGGCATAAATGAAATATTTTCCGTCGTACGTAAATCAATGCTGAAGATATGAATGTTATCTCATCCAAAATAATAAAATAGTATATTTGTATTCGTCCACTTTTGAAGATTCGCGGACTCATAGGTAAACAATTTCAGCACGTTCAAAATCAATGCTAAGAAGACAAAAGTATTATTGCATCGAAACTTCTGAAAAAAAAAGAGTAAGGCTGTATTCGAGCACATTCGGAGCTTCATAGATCAATGGCATAAATGATTTTGTAGCTCGAAGTATTCTAAATCAATCTTTAGGATATGAAAATGTTATGCCATCCAAAATGAATCCTGAAGAGATGAACATTTCATGCTATCTAAAATTTTAAGAAAAAGGATGAAGTCTCTATTTTACACGTCCGAGGGTTCGCAGATCCTTGGCATAAATGGAATATTTCAGCAAGTCGTAGTTATAAATTCTCTAGATAAAAGCTGAATAAATGAAAGGGTTATTCTATTGAAAATATTGAGAAAAATAATAAGTTTCTATTCGCGCACTTGCGAGGGTTCACGGGCCCTTAGCATAAATAAAATACTTTAGCACGTTGTAGCTCTAAGTTTTCTAAATCCTTGTAGAAGGGAAGAAAGAGCAGTTCAACCCAAAATTTTGCAAAAAAAAAAATTAAAATCGTGCCCACTGGAGGCTGCACAAACCACTGGCATAAATGAAATATTTCAGCACCTCGTTGCTCTAAGCGATCTCAGCATATGGCAGTTCTCTAAATCCTTGTTGAAGAGAAGAAACAGATGTCCCATCCAAAATTTTGAGAAAAAGTTCATAAACCCGTCAATTGGAGGTTTCGCAGTTCATTGACATAAATTAAATATTTCAGCATGTTGTAGCTCTAAGTCTTCTAAATCATCGTAGAAGAAAGGAAAATTTGTAATCAGGCACCTCATCAAAGAGATAAAGTGCTATATCCTCCATAGCCTTGAGAAAAAAAGTTTGCACTTTCGAAGATAGCAAAACATTGGCAAGAATAAAGTATTTCAGCACGCTCTAAGCAATCTAAGCATGTTGTAGTTCTAAGTTCTCTAACTGAAAAATGAAAGTGCTTTTCATTAAAAATTTTGAGAAAAAATAGGTTTGTATTCGCGCACTTGTGACGGTTTGCAGACCACCACTAGAATAAATGAGATATTTCGTTGTAGATATATGTCTTTTAAATCAATGCTAAAGAGATGAGGGCTAACGAATAAAAAATTTTGAGAAAAAAAAGTTTGTATTCCCGCACTTTCCATAGTTTGACATAAATGAAATATTTCAGCAACTCTAAGCAATCTCAGCATGTTGTAGTTCTAAGTTCTCTAAATGAAAATTGGAAAAATAGTGCACTTGCGACGGTTGGCAAGCCATTAGCATAAATGAAATATTTCTGCACGTTGTGGCTGTATATAACCTAAATCAATGCTAAAGAGATAAGGGATATCAAATCCAAAATTTTGAGAAAAAAAATAATTTGCAGAATTCTGGCAAAAATGAAGTATTTCAGCACCTTGTAGCTCTAAGCAATCTCGAAGAGAAAAAAGTGTTACTGTTGCACGTAAAACCATTTTTAAATGAGTTAGCAATATAAAATAACTAAGATGGTACCTAACCTTAAGGATGCGGCCAGCGCAACATGTGCTCCGACTGTTCGTCGGCGTCACTAGTTTGAAATAACTAAGTCCGCAGACCCAAACTACAAGGTCCTCGGTCTTAAGAATCCTTAAGGGCGACTCAAAAATCAAATGACTATTAACCACACTTGTTTAGTTGAGGTATTTCAGAGCAATAAAAATAAAAAACGGTACGTTCGTGCAGGTTTACGTTTATTGGATGCTAGTCAGGCTTGACGTGCAAGTGTTGTGTTTCTTTCAATAAACAAAATGATATAAATATAAAAAAAGAATATAAAAGAGCCTAATAGAAAACAAATAATAACTTATGCACAATTATAGAACTAGATCAGTTGTGTATACACACAGACTGTAATTTTAATTAAATTGAATATAATGGAAGTGAAATAGATAAGAGAATGAATGAACAAATGTTAGACCCGTTCGGCTATATGGGAAGTAGCAATATACCATACCAAATGATACCGAAAGATCAAAATCAATTTCAACAAATTAACAATAAACACAGTATGAATAAGGTATCTATCGTCTCATCATACTAGTAATGAAAAGTCATGAGGCTATTACTTATTACTTCTAAACCTCGTGCGCGTCTACCATGGTATAAGTGTCGCAGTTGTACATAAATAAATCTTAACGAATCAGTTATGAAGTACCATTATGTAAAATTATCACAATCAGATAGTTCATCAGTCAAAACGACAATGTTTATCATTTACCACGATATATATTAAATTGTAAGGATAGGGAAATATGATATGAAAAAATAACTATGAGCATTGATCGATCCATACTAGTAAATAGTATCCCTACCAGAGGTATACCTATTTAGATTAGCATTGGTAAGCTATGCTTACACCTAAACAGTTCCAAAAATATTTATATTAATACAACGCAGAAAAGAATAAAACACGCAATAAATACTATAAGCACGCAAATAACATTATGTGGAAGATCACAAGCGTTCTGTGTACATAGAAGCACATACAATCTGACTTAACCTACAAACTTATCTTATCTTGCCTCCGCAGATATCACGTCCGGTCTTCTGAGCGTAGGCTGCTTGGCGGCTTGGGACCCATAAACTCTCAGTGGCATTTGAGGTAGTTCCCCTACCTCTGTGGCTGCAGTCGGTACCAAAAAACACAAACAACCGCACTGACGGGTAGCTACTTGGTTAGCTATTCGCTCCAAATAAAAACCCTAGCTATGTAGGGTTTTGATGGCGATGATGAATAGAAGCAAGGCTCTCCTACAGGCATCTGATGAGGAAGGAAACGGCGTATTTTGTTCCGGAATCTTCCACACATGGCCAGTTACCAAAAAGAAATCTTGACTTCAGACAAAATCCAACAAATCCACAGTCAATTAATTTTCTGCACCAAACTGGTAACTATGCCAACTTCTCTAGCCCGAAATAAGATTATCCGCGTAAGGGCGAATTAGAAATTCTTAAACTTTTAATCATGCTTACACACTACCACCTCTTCGGAGAGTTTACCAAGAAAGAGAACGAGATCAAGTCAAGATCGTCCACCTCGAACGCCAAGTTCAATGTTAAGGGATAGAAAAAAATTCGATGAATAGGCCAGCTTTACATTGTCCGACGACAACACGTGAAATACCACAAGATGGTTGCCACCAAATTTAATAACATCTTCAATACGCAATAAAACGTAGCTAAGGCTCTTGTCCTGCTGGCAGGACAAAGAAAACCGACGATAAAACCATTATCCGCTATGACCAATCAAACACAAACTACTTCATTAAGGGTCGCGGCCATTTTAAACTCCTTACATCAAAAACGCTAAAAGTATGAACACGCGGTGCAATAATTCAAGACTAAACGCACGTTTAGCCAAGAGCCTACGTTCCTGTTGGAACCAGGTGCTGAACAACCAGGCGGTGTTGTCAAATTTAGAAGACACAACGCAACCAATAAATCATCTTGCTTGCTTATACCAAGCGAAAGCCGAGACAGCTGTTTAACATGAAACTGATGGTAGCACGTTAATAAATTATGTTGTTTCTTGTTGGCTTGGTCCGCAAACACATCAAAATCGCTTGGCACATTTCAAAGGTACCTCCCAGTTAGACAACCAACAATTATTATCAAAGTCAGCTGTCTCATTTGATGTCTGAAGGTTATCATATCAGAAATAAACATTGACTGACTTTTTAACTTTTCCTATTAAATATTGAAACAAATCCAGGAAAATAACCGACAAACTCCGAAACCAATATTTCTGACATTCATGAGATTATTTTAATGTATATTATTATCGAGAAGGTGATTATTCGGGAAGGTGAGAGAATTATTGAATGTTTTGAAATGCACTGCTATAATTGCCTATAACTTTGAAGGTTTTCTTGATAGCGATGGCCAGAATACAGTACGTTTTATTGATTGATTATGTGCTAAGCCAGTGAAAATGTTCATAAAGCTCGATGGATCCCATCAACAGCCAGAGAAAATCATGTTACGTATACTACTACAGACTCTCAATTTTCCCTGGAACAGCTCGATAAAAGGCTAGGGTCATACGACAACCATGCTGGTATCTAAACGAATGAGTATAGTATTATCTTTAGCTTGACGAACTAGCATAATAGATGTAGGATTAAAGGTGAAATAACTAACTTTATTTGATCTCTATCTGTTACATATTTTCATACTAAATTGAGAAAAAATAAAGACATCAAATAGCGAAAAAAAATTAGTCTGCTTGTGGACTACACATCAAAAGTGAAGCGTCATCTGTACAAAAGAGAAAAATATTTTCATTTTGTACAAATTCGCTGACACGAACATACTATTCATTTTTATTTTATGTAAATTCGTGAAAGTGTCAACTTATCCAAAAAGGGTTTTAAGGGTTCGCTGACGTTGACTACTAGCCTTCTTCAGGATTGATTTAGAAAATTTAGGGCTGCAACGTGCTGAAATAAATTAAATATTTCTACGCGTTATAGCTCTAAGTTTTTAAAATTCATCACGAAGAAGTGAAAGATTTTGAGGGAAAAACAAAGTTAGCATTAGTGCACTTTCGAGAGTTCGTAGGCCATTGGCATAAATGGAATATTTCATCACCATGTGGCTCTAAATCTATTAATGTTAAAGAGATAAAAGTGTTATCTCATCCTAAAATTTTGAGAAAAAAATTGGATTCGCCCACTTTCGGCTATTTGCAGACGATTTCAGTACTTAGTAGCTTTAAGCCTCCTAAGGCAAAGTTGAAGAGATGAAAGTATTATTCCATCAAAAAAATTGACAAAACACTAGAGTTCGGCAAAGCTGTAACAATTATTTCAAACATATGCAAGGCTTGAATTTAAATAGCGATAAAAGACTATAATATACCCGCATTTTCACGAAAAAAACATAAATATCGAAGGGAAGGATACCTTATTTTGTGAAGCCTATACTAATGAAAGTCACACCTTTAAAACGATTGAAAACATCCATTTCAAGATTGCAATTATATACACATTCAAAAGATATCATTTAACAGACACGGCTAATTAAAAATGGTTAAATATAATGTCCATAAAACCAAGGGTGTAATTAGGTAAACAGAATGATCCTATTTTGTACCTCAAAAGAAGTTCAATAATTAAATATATAATTAAGCCAAGTGTTCAGAATTATCAGCAACCATGATGGGGAGATGAAGGAGTCACTTTAATCTGCATATTCTTTCAGAGCAAATTATGACGAAATTGAGTATAATATTACATTTTATAATTGTAAACAAAATCGCAATTCAAGTAGGTATCGAAGTTTTCATTTTAAAAATGCCAGCAGAAAATTACGTTAGCAAAACGACGATGAGGCAACTTGCTCAATCTAGAAAAATCGTGAGATCGGCTAAATATGTGCCGGGACCGCAAATTTTATAATTTCGCCGTTCGACTTCCTCAATCGTGGTTAGTTAGTGACTTTTTTCGAACGTGAATAGAGAACGTATTAGAAGAAAATCTTTTTAGAGGTTGAATACGTCGTTATTGACTTTACGTCCGATTTCGGAAAAGTTAATTATAAACTATAAATAACTTGATTCGATATCAGTTGAATTTCGGACATGTCCTAATACCAAACCATACAGATTATAGATTACTAACTTGGTAATTAGTATAACATGTGGTAGATATTTATGGAAATCAGATATAATCAGGCAAGGAGCAGAATTAATTAATAAGGTAGGAGACTTAGTTGCCTTTTTAGCCGTGTACTAGATTTTTTCAGGTGAACTTTTAAAATAAATATGCTAATTGCTATTTATTTTTTTCCTTTAAAAAATAAGACAAATGATGCGCTGAGAAGCGAATTCTTGGATTTTCATAATTACCGAAAATAAAAATAAATTGCAAATATACAGTAAAATAAGATAATTAAATGATTGTCCTTGTACAGCGTACATGTATGATTCGAGAGTTCGACTAGCTTAGGGACGTAGACAGGGGGGAGCCAGGGGGGCCGTGGGGCCTCTTTAGTGCCTTTCCCCCTAATGGCCTACACTGAACATTTTTGAATAATATATAAATGTTGTTTTTTCCATAAATGGATAAAGCTTAAATTTTAAATCTCTTACGAAATTTATTACATAAAAGATACGCTGCATAGGCACAAGAAGAACTTAAAAATAATAGTGCCTAAAAATTCTTTTACGAGAATTCTTAATCAATTTCAAAATTTAGTACGAAAAAATAGACGCTGCTGGCAACACTGGGCACGCTGGTCCCAGACCAGTCGTCAATTTGAGAAGACGTTGCCCGTACGACATCAGAAGGCTTCAAAGTTGCGTGCGCATTACATTGTTGACAAACACCATATCTTTAGGGTCTAGCGAATTGCTGCCAACTAGTCCGTAGCTCAGAGGTTGGATGCTGAATCTACAATACGGCGGCCTAGGTTCGATTCCAGTGGCAAGGCATGCTTTTTTATTTTTAATATTATGCGTGAAAAGTTTTTTTCTTCAGTTTGGGCTAGTTTCTGATGGTCGAACCCCCGTAGCGAGCGGAGGGCCTTGCGTGATGTGTAATATTAGACGTTTTTGTCAACAAGGTGGTGCGCGCGAAACTCTGAAGCACTCTAATGCGGTAGGGGGCAACGTCTTGTGTCAATTCACATTATTCGCAGTGCGCAGTGACAACATTTAGTTATCCATCATCCATAACCTAAATGTCTTGCCAGAAGTTGCTCTGTCATCTAATGCTATAAGTTATAAAAAGCAGTATTTTATTTGGGCTTATGAGTAAAGTGCTTGTCCAGAATAATCTAGAATTTGATTGATTTGTTTCATTGAGGCTTGTTTTTGTAACAATTTTAACATTAGGGTAAAAATTGGGCGTGGCACCACCAAAATTTTCCGCCTACGGCAGGTTGACTTCCATCGTCGCCTGAGCTGCGGTGAGGTTTTTCAGAAGCCCCCTTAAATTTTGATGTGCCCCCCCTGCCCCCCCCCCCCCCAAAAAAAAATAAGATTCTGTCTACGTCCCTGGTCTAGCTAGATATGGAATGCATACAAGGAACGAATTTAGTTAAAAAAGCGTCCAGTTTTTCTTTAAGAAATTGTGCTTAATTTGACTGCAATATATCCAGTAGTTCAAAGTTTTCAAAATATCTTTGATATAACCTGTATAATATAGTTTATAGTACTCAAGAATCCAAAAATCGAAGCGATAAGCAAATAGACGAAAAATATTCATGCTATAAATTAGGCTACCATTTCCACTTTTCAATACGGAATCTTAGAAATATCTGTTCGACCTACTGGAACTAAACGGCATTATTGGTTTCCCTCATTTTCTGGAGAATTTAAAACTTAGTTAATGAAATTTTATACCAAGATATTTCCACATGATTTGTTACTGTTGTCATAACTACTAAATTTTTGCTGAAGGTTAATTTAATTTGATGATTGAGTACCTACTTTCTGTATTTGTGAGTATTTAAAAAAAATTCTTAACTAAAATAAGCCCAGGTTAAAGGATTTCTTGGATTGGATTGTATAGAATTCGATTTTAAAAGGTTTCATTATTTTAAAAGCAAGTAATATTGAAATATTTAAAAAAAATAAGCATTACATAATATGCAAGGTTGCTGACGATTTTGGCTATTTTTTTATAAAACTTTTAATAAACTTAAACTTTTTGGATACTAAATGAATTTTAAAATGTATTAAAAGTATCATAGCTAGCAATTTCGAAAGAATGAATCAAATACATGTAACTTAGAAGAGCAATGGTTGTTTGTTTTCACCTAACATGGACTCACATTCTAAGATCGATAGACGTAGCGTTGCCAAATATAAATTTTACCAGTTACTGTAGGAAATGACCCAGGAAATTGCAAATAAGCTAGTAAAAAATCGAGACACCAGACCTAATGATTTGTTTTTTCGATGCTGTCAGTATAATCGCATACTTTTTTTCATAACGAATTATAACACTAAGTAGCTATTTTTCCCGTTTCTGATCCATCAAAAACCGGTTCTGAAGTTCCCACATACCAACCAATCTGACAATGCCGCTTTCCTTGGTTCCGCCTTATTTTCGAGTATGCGCGGATAAAGTAGTGCACCAATAGAATGAGAGCATTGAAGGTCGACGACACCAAATACAGTAATTCAATCACAGTAGTACAGTGGCGGGGATCATATATTATCAGACATTTAATAAATGTTTTTGTATATTATATACCTAATACTGGTACTTCCGGTGTTTAAAATAAATAAAATATATATTTTTAAGTAGATCTGATTGTATGTTAAATTTATACAATAGCTTAATAAAACTTACACAATTTACTAATTTAGCAAATCTAAATGAACCAATTAGAGACAATTTGATTTATCTGCGCTAAATAAACTAATGTTCAAAAATTACTAAAAAATATTCTTTTTTTTCTGGATAAATCAGTTTATTTACCAGGATTTTATCATTGTAGTAGTATTTATAATAAAATGAAAATATATCTTGAATAAGTATGTAACAGAAGAAAATAGTTATTAAGCTACTTTTTAAATATATGTTGTCGTTAAGCAGTTATCTGTCTCATTGATATGTTTTGAAATAAAATTTGTATGTTCCAGTTTTTTTTATTTATCCCAAAAATAACGAAAACTAATTTATTTTTAGGCTAGCAGTGGGATTATTTAATTTTTCTTTTAACCATTGAGAGCTAGAAAACACTATGCGTCACAAAACCGATTAAATCGGGACAAAATTTTGAATTTTTGGTGTCTCATAAGTTCAGTCTTCAAATTTGAAATTAATCAGGAAATAAGTTTTGAAAGTTTTATTTTAATATTTGCTGCTTAATAGTATGTTATGCAACAACCATTCATTATGACATTCGTCTATGGCTCATGTCATATTCTCATGCTCGGCTCTTAATAGAGGTTAAATGTGAGATGAATATACTATTTTTCTACGACCATTAACCCTGAATTATATTAACCCCGTATTATAAAAATCTCTCGATTTTGCAAACAACTCTCTTTATACTTTTACTCAAATAAATTTTTAGTTTAAAGGTCTTTGCTTTTTGCAATGAGAGCTTACTTTTTGCTTGCAGAAAGGCAAATAAGCATTTTCCATACGTTCCATTAAACTTTTGTTTTGAACTCCGCTATGTGGAAAACTATCACTTTCGCATTCCTTAAAAAAATAACTATTTTGTGTTAAATAACCTTCAGAACCCATATCTAGTAACCGCCGACTTTGATAATCCCACACACTATAAATAAAGCACAAATTTATTTTAAATAATGCACCCGAAATAAATGCCATCATTTAAAATTAAATATTTACTTTATCAAAATTAATATTATGATGTACCATTACCCCCTATAAGTAGGCCTAGTTCCTAATATTAAAATTGCAGTGACGTCATCAAATGTAGTCAATTGCTTTTTCCACGGGAATAGCATTAAAGAGCCCTTTAAAAGTATTGATCATTTTATCGTGCGTATAACGCTGATTATCAGGCTGGACGACTGGAATTCCAATCCCCAACTCGCCGTCTTCGACGTGTTGTGTATCAGTGTTGCCAGATTAGGCGCTTTATTGCAATTTGGGCAACTTCTCAATGTAGTTTGTCACAAACTATGTTTCAAGGAAACGGTTACGATTTTAAAAGAAAGAATGCTGCAACCCGGAAAATATTTGTCTTGAGTTACTGGTTTACTCTTTAAAACCGGTTATCCGATAAGGACAGCAGCATAGGGTATAGAAATGTGCATTTTTTTAGTTGCTAGGTGACAAGAAATTGCCAATTTTGCATATTTTGCTCGCATTTAGTGAATTTTCGTGATGTGTTACTTGGTACCTTTAAATATCGTATAGTATCGAATAAGAAACCACATAAATCCAATACTTTTTATGTGGATATTGGCTTGGATAAGCTTACTATTTTATTGAATATTGAATTACAATAAAACGCTAATATTGTAACATCAAATATTTGAAAAATATGGAAAAATAACAATGTAAACGTTCAAGCGAGGCTTACTAGCAGAACCATAAATATATTAAGACACGAGAAGACCTACAAGCCCTAAAGCAAATAGAATAAAATTATTTTAAAAAGTAATATTATTTTTACATACATTAGATGCTTAATGTAAAAGTTTGCTTTGGTAAAGTTATATTCAATATAAATAAATATTTAAATTCTGGAAAGTAAATATATAAAAACTGGAAAGTGAAGCAAACGAAATCAACACCTTTAAGAAAATAAATGTTACTAACCTAATAACCTAATTATTATCTAGAAATATTTAGTACCATTTAAAAACATATTTTTTTTAATTTGAGCTAAGACTATGAACTCTGCTTTGGCAAATATCCTCTCACCAGGTACGGATGTTGCTACAATAGAGAAGTATTGTTTGCAAGGCGAGCTAGTCTTGGATAAATAATTAACAATTAGGTAATTCCCTGTTTTTCCACCAATGAAGCTCATATTTTTCTTCGAGAATAAAGTTCCTAACTCCTCTTTTTACTTCTTCTTAAACTTTTAAATGCAATTGTGTTGATCAAACGTCATTCAACAAATACTGTAAAAATGATTTAAGTCCAACTAATTAAATAGGTTTACATATCAAACAATATAAGTCTTTAAACATATAAATTTAAAATATTTATTGTTATTTTGTTTTGAATATATTTTATAGTTGAGATAAAGGATATAATAATTATGTATGAAAATATATATGATGTGGTTGCGCGACTTTGGGCTACTAAAATTTGTAAGAAAAAAACAAACTTGTTCAAAATTCCAAAATTATAAAAAGCGTTTTCCAATTTCTACTTTTACAGCATTTTTGGGTGAAAAATAAGCAACAAGGGTGGCGACACGATTTTTAAAAATGTGGTAACACCGCAAATGATTCGTTCGAGAATTTGACGACTGGCGTTAATTCCTGCCCTCATTTTCTTGCATTTTTCTTAAATCCAAACTCTTTCTGTGCTTTGGTGCGTGAAAATTGAAGCTAATATATCCTTGTATATTTAGGTATACAATTGATATTGCTAATTGTTTTTTTAAATACGTACAACTATATGTTTCGGACTTAAATACCTGTTGCTTTCGTGCAATAAAAGTAGGAAGTATTTTGTGCCGGCGGTCGTTTGGTACAGCAAGTTTATGTTTTGTTCGTATTAAATTGTATCGGTTTCGGCTAATTTTTGAGTAAGTGATATTTAGAGTAATTATGCCTCATAAAGGCTCCAATGCAATGTTTGCTATAAGCCCTCATTCCTATAAATATTTGCGTAATCATGCTCCTATTATTTTAACTCATCATAACATAGTAAAATCTATTTGTAACAGATTCCCATACTGATGAAACACATCATTCTACCATACACATTATTCTACCATACACATTATTCTACCATTTTGACACTGTTCATCTGCTAAAGTGTATTTTTAATAACTGGCTAACTAAACCTGAGCCAGCATTTTTCTAACCCGATTTTGAGGCAGGCCATAAAAATGTGCTTCGTTTTCAGTGGTCAAAAAACTTCATGAACTAGAACAAGTCAAAATCTTAAAACATGGGTATTCCCTTAGTTTAAAGTTAAAGGATATTTTTCCATCATCTGTAGAAAGGCATGTTAAGTTAGCTCTCAACATTTTGTTAGATATCTGGGCCCAAAATTGTATAATAAAATTCCTTTCGAAATAATAATTCTAAGCCAAAAGGATCGTTTCAACTACAGCTCCGAAAATACTTTCTGGAACACACCTAAGTTTTCCTACAATTGTTTTAAAAATATTACATTATGCTATATGGCACCTGTCCTAGTTTTGTGATGTTTTGTGTTTGTGGGATGTTGAAATACTATGTGCGTTTCTCATCTCTCTTTTGAATTTTCTTTAGATTATATGGTTTGCTTCTTCTATTTTATTAGACTAGAATAAGGGCATGTTACATTAATTATACTAGGCATATGTATTCAGGTACTAAATAGTCAGTACTGTGATTATCAATAGTTACAGGATAATATTTAACAATATTGTACTAGATTAATTCTATTGAAAATATTGAAAGTAATAAATAAAATGAAAATATTTAATCCTTTTATTATAGAGGCTCTGAAAGGTTTTGTTAGGAATTTGTTATCAATTTCCATTTATATGTTGAGGGTCCTTTGGATGAAGCAAAACACACTAGCAGATTTGATATTTCTCTTATCTATTATGACACCTTTATACCTATAATGACATTTTATCACCTATCTATTATAATAAACTAGATATTGAAAGGTTTTTGCTTTGAAAATTAATTTTCTTTAAAAAAAATCGAATGAGAAGCGTCTAAAGGCTGAGTTTTAACCGGAAGCCCATAAATAGTATTTATGTGTGCAAAAAAAGGTAAGTAGACTGCAATTTAATTTTTGTTTAAAAAAAAATGAGTAAAAAACATCAGTCATAATAGACGCGCTTAAAGTAATATTAGCCCAATTACGTTTCAAACTACATATAAAAAAAAGTTAAATTTACAAAAAAAAGTCTTGCATCTAAACTGTGAAATTTTAAAAGAAATTGTATATTTCAATATACGCCTGTAAATAACTTTTGACTAGATTGGATGACGTCACGCGTAAGCCGTCAGGCCTTACTTATAGGAGGTCATGGATGAACTAACAATTTGAAAGTCTACACATATGGACTGTCCTTGCTTTCGCATAGGCGGGCAACACTACATTTAGTAGTGGGGGACGAGTCTTGTTCACGGCGAGGATTTGGCCGGGATAATGTTTTGTTGTGATTCATAAAAATATAAGGAGTCTAGGCATGCGTTTTGTTGATATTGGATGCAATTTTGCGGATTTTTATGAATGAGTTGTCAGGTGTCTTTAGGTTAAATGTCTATGGAATGCATTTTCAAAAACTCCCTTTTGACATTTTTTTCGTAAATCAATTAACAATTTAACGCAAACAATAATGACAAACATAAAGCACATTATAAGGAAAAGGTTCAGAAGATTCAAAAATAGAATCCTCTAAACCTAAGCACTACTTGGACGACTCGTATAGGGTCTAATAAATCAATCTAATAGCATTATGTAGCATAACAAACTGAAATTTAGCTAGTTGATCGAATTAAATGTAATTTCAATTGTTGCCCAAAATATGTACATTTTTAATTTTATCAATATCATCTAATGTAAACATTGAATATCTGAAAATCGGACTACTAATACTAATTGCCTCTAAAATTTAGCAATTAGTCTAGAGACTAGACTAGCCCTATGTTTGTATGTGGCTGATAAGTCTGAATATCTTCGAATGTAATTGAGAATTGTCGCTTCTAGGCATATATTTCAAGCAAAATAGATGGACAATAACATCGACTAATTGTTTAGTAGTTTGGAAAATGTGCAATAGTTGAACAGTTAAACCGGAAACCAAATAATTGAGCGCTAGGTCCGATTCGGCTGGATCGACATAGCTTGGCAGATTATTGTCCCAATCTCGACATGAGATCACGTCCGCCGGTGGATCATTCAAATTATCTACTAAATACCCGGTCGAAGCGACACGAGACTTCCATTTGTCAAGCTGGCAAGCCATCGCATAAGCCGCTTCCAGAGCTGCCACATCATTCTGTTCCTATTACTCGTCCCATCACGAAAAAATTTCAACGTTACCTCGTTTTTTATCGTAAAGCCACGGTGCATGACGAAAAAATTGGATTCCCGAAGCTTCGCCCTATTCGCCGTTAAGGGTTTTTGCGAGCTGCTATTATTAACGGAATATTTAATAATATTAATTAGTATCTCATCTTAATGTTGTATGTGATAACTTTTTCTGCTTGGAAATGAAAATTTTAAAAAACAGTCTTTTTGCATATTGCAAACGACCTAATGCATAGATGAAATATCAAAAGGGAACTTGCTATAAGGGAATGGGGTAAAACAGATAATAAGGTAATAGAGCAAAAATATGTATCTTAAGGTTACTATAGTGAGTGTTTGTTATTTCAGGGCTATTTAAATTTACGCTCTGTAAAATCGGTATTTTATCTCAAAAACGATTTCGTAAATTTATTAAAAAGCCACAGCCTAGTCCTGTCAACAATAATTGCCTTTAGATACGATATTTTTATATTTTATCATGTGCATGCCATAATCATTAAAAGAGCGGTTAAAATTTTATTAAGAAAAATATATATCTTAGTAGGTATTGGTAAGTATATATTTGTATTATTTTACCATCCATGTTGACAGAGTCAATATGTCAAATATGCCGTATTCTTTAAGACCAAACAAAATTTCAGTCTCTTGATGATTACCTTGCGAATACTAAAACAGAAATGAAAAAGGGGAATATGATGTAGAATAAAAGAATTAAAGAAGTGTATAAAATCCTGCTAAAGATGATGAAATGGGAAGAGTTAAAAAATTATTATATCTATGAAACCAAAGGAAGTGTTCAGCGTGCACCCTTTTAAACATCTAACGAATTTCGAAGATGTCTATTATGCCCTGTGCTACCCGGTAGATATATTTGTATTTATTTATTTATTTTTATTTATATTCGGCACACACAAAAGGTAAATCCAATACCACTCAACGAGAGGTGCATGTGCGAAGAAGACGATGGATGTTGGACTTGAGATGCTGTAGGTTGTAGTTTTCGGGAAATACGTTACTCGGAAGTCCATTCCAGAGCGAGGAAGTCCTTCGACAAAGGAATCCCGCATCAGCGACGGCCTGGGTGTTCACAACTGAATGTATGTTGGTAAGCAGCTTGTGTTTGACGGGAAGCATAAGTGCCAGCTCATTAGTAGTATCGATAGTAAAGAGATAGGTCCGTCACTTTTCTTCGATGTTCAAGGCTATCAAGGCCTTTAGTCAAGTCTGGGTCATCCACAAGCTGGACTGGTCTCCTCTGTATGGAATCTAATATCTTGATTGAGCAAGTGTTTTGGTGCCGAGCTCCACCCATGTGAACAGTATTCCAGGGATGGTCTTATCTGTGTCTGATAGAGCAGTAAAAGCTGATTAGATGTATACAACTTTTTTGCTGTATAGAATGTCCATAGCTTTTGTGCCGCTGCCTTAGCGATTTTGTGACGTGATTAGGCAAGATATGTTGTTTTCTGCGTTGATGCCCAGCTAGCTTATGGATGAGGCCAGAATCAGTGTTTGTCCTATCATTGCTAAGTCAGGTTCTGCGGTGTTTGCCTTTTTCGAGAAGACAGCTGCTTGAGTCTTTCCTATCTTAAACTGGACATTGCTGTCTTTATCCCATTCCATGGTTGCGTTCATATCCTCATTGATGTCAGCAATTTAATTTTCTTGCACGCGCTGGGAACGAGCAGCGGTCATTGGAGTCTGCGACATGAATGGGGATATACGAGTGCTGTCGTCTGCAAAGCTGTAAATTTAACTGTTTGTCCTATCTCGATGATCGCTGATATAGATAGAGCAGAAACAGTGTGGGAGATAATATACACCCATTGAGAAACTTCGGCATTGATTTTAAAATCCTCGGAGAGATGTCTATCAATACCAACTCGGATCCGTCATGCTATACCCTATCAAATCCACGGTCCTCTAAAGTGTGGCACTATAAACATGCAAACTGGAGTCAATTTCGTGACTTTTTCTTGTCATTCTCTTGGATGGACGTCTTTTTTAAATCCAGCGATTCATCTATAATGGCATTACAGAGACCATTATCATTGGGATGGAGACTTCAATCCCTTTCTCTAATAAACGATCCTAACCTTTCCAGGTTAGGATCATCATGGTGCAACAAAAGGTGTACTCAGGCGGTTTCCAAAAAGAACCAAACTTATCGCAAATGGGGCAAAAACCCTTCGGTTGTTTCGCGCCGGGCTTTCCTGGATGCACGAAATAGATGCAAACTAATTATTGATCAATCCAAAGCTGATTTTGATCAGAGAGTCCGCGAGAAGCTTTTGAACTGTACGAACGGCTCAAAATCATTTTGGGGATTTGCAAAGGCTATTAGGAGAAACTTTTCATCTTCAAGTTTTCCACCACTATTGCGCGAAGACAATTTCGTTGCAGTAACTGCAAAGGAAAAGGCAGACTTGTTTGCCTCAATGTTTGCACGAAATTCGACCCTTGATGCACAAGGAAAGACTCCACCAATGTTGCCTAGGATCGTCACAACAATGCCAGAAATCATTTTCAAGCAAAAAAATATAAGAGGGTTACTTCCTCGTCTTGACTACTCAAAGGCCGCTGGACTGGATGGATTTCCCCCATTGTTCTCAAACAGTGCGCACTGGAGCTGACACCTATTCTATATACCTTATGCTACAATAGAGGTATTTTCCCAGCCCTCCGGAAGCGCGCAAGAGTGCAACATGTACCTAAGAAGGGAAATAAAAATATTGCCAATAACTACCGTCCAATATCTTTAACCCCAGTAGTGGCCAAGGTAATGGAAAAAGTCATTAAAACCGAGATCCTAAAATATCTTGAACAGAACAACATAATATCTGATAGGCAATATGGATTTAGAGCGGAGCGCTCAACAGGAGATCTGATGTCCTATGTAGCACACATCTGAAACTCAACCCTGGAAAAACACGGAGAGTCCCGAGTCGTTGCTCTTGACATCTCCAAAGCCTTCCACCGGGTGTGGCACCGTCCAATTACTCCTGGACAAACTCTCAGCTTATGACTTTCCACCGGCTCTACATACACTATTGCCTATTTTTTTGGATAAAAGGAGTATTCAGGTCGCTATCGATGGTGTCTCGTCCGAGACATTTGCCATCAACGTTGGTGTTCCGCAAGGCTCGGTTTTGTCTCCAACTTTGTTCCTGCTGCACATAAATGACCTACTAAAGCTTACTGAAAACCCCATTTACAGCTATGCAGACGATAGCAGTTTTGTATCATCCATTTCTTCTGACAAACAATTATCATCGGTCACTCTGGGACAATTAAGAAAACAACAGGTTGATTCAATCAATCAACACAATTGTTGAATGGGGATCCAACAATCTTGTAACCTTCAATGCCAAAAAGACACAGACTGCTGTGTTCTCCCGGAGAAGAACTAAGGGAAATTACCTTCATATCATCATCCAATCTTTCGCTTCTTGGAATAACCGCAAGAACTAACTTTTCATGGGATGAGCATGTCTGAGGTCTCGCCAAGTGTGCCTCTCAAAAACTGTACTTTTCCGTGCCAAAAAATACTTCAGCTACCATCAGTTGCTTACACTCTATAAAGCGCAAACCAGATCTGCTCTGAAGTATTGCTCTCACGTTTGGAGTTCTACTCCTTAACATACTCTGGCGCTCTTGGACTCCATCCAGAGCCGAGCTGTTAGACTTATTAACGACGAAACACACTCGTTCCCTTCACACCTTGGATGGTGGGTGATCTCTCCTTTTTTACCGATATTATCACGGAAGGTCTTCGACCGAACTGACAACTCTGATTACCTCCAGTGCCAGCTTTGTTCGTTCCAGACGACGAGCTAGAAGCTCTCATCCATATGCTCTTCAACAGAGCACACCCAGAACCAGCCTCTACTAAAATTATTTCTTCTTGCTTATGACGAGCATCTGGAACTCCTTACCAACCGACTTGTTCCTTGTTGGCTACAGTCTAAACATCCCTCCTCGCCGTTTCCTACTTGCAGTGCTCATTAGGGTATTATAGACAACGCCTTTGTGAGTGAACTAAAAAAAATGCTTTGTCGAGACCCACTGTACGAGATTCGCGGTAGCTCTCGATCGCTTCGATCCACAGATAGGTCAGGTGAATAAGGAGATTTCCCGTTGATCTGTGCTTGCGGAAGCCATACTAGCTATCGCTTATCATGCCTGACGAAACAGAGAATGGCCTATAGGCCTGCACGGTGTATAAGGTATACGACGCATAACTCTCTTCTCATATTTCATCACATACTTCATGTTATATAATAAAATGATTTATTTTATACAAATTCGCTGACACAAATGGTAGAATATACTAAACATTTTTGTTATATTGAAATATGCTAACATGAACCTCGGTGATATGAAATATATGAAGATAAAAGATATCTTTCTATCTTTAATGCAAGCGTGCCTCAGGGCGCATTACTTTCACCAATTCTGTTCCCTAATTCCCCATCTATATTAATGACCTGCTGACAGGGACCAATAATCCTGTTTACTGTTTTGCAGATGACAGTACCCTTGTCTCCCAATTTAGATCGGAAAAACCCTTTACCAGCGACTGAGACTTATCACGGCAGAAAGGTGCAGATTGCTACAATCATTTAAGATGTGGCGAAAGTTCGAACTTGGGGCGACAGGAATTTGGTCCAGTACAAGGCAGAAAAAACCTGAGTAACAACGTTTACCGAGAAAACCAACCTGACATCATCATGGCAGGATCGACCATTCCTTCATCGTCGTCAATCGGACTACTGGGTGTCAGGAAGCAATATGTCTTGAAACGACCACGTTGCTAATTTCGCAACAAAATACTGCACACACCGCAGCAGCTGCCCTTGCTCTACAGAGCGCAAATAACACTGTGCCTAGAATATTGCTCACACAGATTGGGTGTCGCACACTAAAGCTGCTGATTCCATGCAGAGGAGAGCTGAGCGTCTCGTCGGCGACCCAGATTTGACCCGGGATCTGGGTATTCTGGAACACCGCAGACACGTGGCCGAAATCTCCCTGTTTTACAGAGAGTTTCACGGTAGATATTTCCAGGATTGGGCCTGCCTCATGCCCCCCAGCAAAACCTGTCAGACAGTCACAACAGACGGCAAGAGCGCACTTGTTCGTCGTTCGACTGGAAACACCTAGAGCATCGCTTCAAAAGGACTTCTTTGTCTGGCGCACTGAATCACTACAGAACTCAGTCCCAGGATATCTGTTTCCCCCAATTTACAACCTCCAGCTCTTCAGTCGTGTCATTTAAGATCTTCGCACATACACGGCTCCTAAAGTACTATAGGATTTCCCATTAGTGTGTGTGCCAGTGCCATAAAAAAATCTATCCTATGCTTGGTTTAAATTATGGACGGGCCTCTCTACTTTCAAGCGCCTCGCCGAATGACACTTTTTTAACACGCTTTTATTAGCTTCACCAATATGTATGTTTGTTTGTTTGTTTGTTTGTAACTGACGAACGACAGCTCGCGATCCGTTCGGCATGTTCCCGATGAGGTAGAGGGGCGAAATTTTCAGGGGATGTAGACGGGGTAAAATGAAGATTCTGTGCCAAAACTAGAGGTCGTACCCCCCCTCCCCCCCGTTCGGGCAGGAGAGTGTGAGAAGAAAAAACTAAAAAATAATTAAATCCGGGAGAACGGGAGGGGGTAGGGGGTTTAAATTTTTATGGGAGGTGTGGTACCTGGGAGGCTACCTTGGGCCACATGGGGGGGCGGCGGTGCTCTAATTTGAGGGGTGAATTTGATTTGGGGGAAAAATCGTTTTTTGGCCGTAGCTCTACAACGAAGGCTTGTCAAGGACCGACGACAATACAATAATCTTATAAGCTTTTCTAATTATCCTGGTGAGGATCGCCAGATTAAATAATATAAAGCAAAAAAATGCTTCCATAGTACATCGAACTAAAAAGTGGAAAATAAATATAGTTTAAAAAAGCTAAAAAAACACGCTTTTTTAATGATTAATCGAACTAAAAAACAAAAAATAATTATTAATACAAGCAGAAAATAATAATGAACGAAAAATATTAGTATTACTGTGAAAAAAGCGTGGGGTGCTCGATGTACAAAAAATAGCACAAAGCGCCCCACGCTTCTTTCACAATAATACTAATATTTTTCGCTCATTATTATCTTCTGCCTGTATTAATAATTATTTTTTGTTTTTTAGTTCGATTGATCATTAAAGCGTGTTTTCTAGTTTTTTTTAAACTATATTTATTTTAACGTTTACCACGTCGCGTCGTATCACACATTTTCAATGTTCACGCAACTATAGAAAACGAACTTCAAGAAATAGCTAACACAAGATGCAAGCCTCAAAAACCAGGTTTTACAAACTCTGTTCTAAAGAGAAACCCATTGGCCAGCTGACGTTTCTAATAAGCAAAATTTTCAGAACCCAGCCAATTGAAATGAAACGCGAAAGATCATGGCCTCAAAATTTAATTACCGATTGGTATTTAAAAACCATTTGTGAGCTAATTTTAATGACAAAATCAAGTTGGGAACGTAAAATTTTGAACACTCGGGGTAATTAGAATTTACAAAACCAGTCAAAACTCGAATAGCAATTTTCGGCAAAAATTGGAGCGTTTTGCGTCACACCACACTTTTTATTACCGCAAGTGTTCAGATTCTGGATTTTTCTGGGAACAAAAAAATCGAAAAGTTGCTATAAAAGCGAAAAATGATCTGGTCAAAAGAT
>MU183910.1:324016-334885 GCA_016904865.1 Pissodes strobi
TTGCTCCTTTGTATGAACAATAAATATGTATTTATTTTATTTCACTTTAGCCACATATCGTGCATTTATTTACTTAGGGCGATCCTGTAAGATGCATTTTTTTCGCATTGTTTTAATTGTAGGCATCTTTATTTATTTATCTTTTACTTCATATAAGGAGTACTTTTTTTGTTTTATTCTTTTTTGTAGGTTTATTTGTATTTATTTTTATCTTTGGCTCCAGCCTGTATGAGATGGATACTCGTAAGTTTAAAGTGGCACATTTGAATATTCGTTCTATATTCACAAGTTTTGATGATTTTCGAGATATAGTGGAAACTAACGATTTTGACATAATTTTTCTATCTGAAACCTGGCTCTCAATTGATAATTTGTCTGAACCTTTCTTGATTCCTAATTTTAAACTTTTTAGAAGAGATAGGGAGGGTAGAGGAGGTGGTGTTGCTGCGTATGTCAAGGATAACTTAAACGTTAATATTATTGATCTTGATTTTAATGTAAATAATGCATTAGAGTTTTTGATTTTAAAGATAAAAATAAAAAACAAAAATATTGCTTTTTCCACTTTCTACAGTCCTCCCAATATTAATTTAAACAGTCTTATGCGTGATTTTGATTCTATACTTTCTAGCTTGTATCCTACAGCTGTTGATGAAATTTTTTGCCTTGGTGATTTCAATGTTGACCTTCAGGTTATTGCTAATCCTTTAACGTCCTTTTTCGAAAATTATAATTTTCATCAAATTATTAATGAACCCACAAGAATAACAGCAACTAGTAACACTTTAATTGATGCAATTTTTGTTAGTGATAAAGACTTAGTTATTGAATCTAGCACTATTGATACACATAATATTTCGGATCATAAATAAAATTTTTGTATTTTAAATTTTTGTAAAAAAACCTATAGAACCTAAAATTATTAAATATCGCTGCTTTCGAAATTTTAGTGTCAACAATTTTAATAGTGATTTAAAAGATTTGCCATGGGATCATATTATTTATGTAAACGAAATTGACGAAAAGATAAAAGTTCTAAATGACCTTCTTCTAACTTTATTTGATGCTCACGCTCCTATTAAAGAAGCTCGGATAACTAAACCTAAAGCTCCATGGTTAACTGAAAATATAAAAATATGGGTATGAGGTGGTTCAGTAGAGTAGCTGTTAAAAGCTAGACTGCGCCATCTCTGAGCCCTTTAACTTTTTTTTTCTTGAATTATGTGTATTACCTTTTTATTCTTTAATAGAGGCTGTTTATTATTATTATTATTATTATGATTATTATTATTATTATGATTATTATTATTATTATTATTAAAAGGTACAATGGACAAACATTACAAAATCTAAAAAACAGAATTGCTGGATATAAAAGTGACATCAGATTTCAAAAAAAAACTTCTGCTTTATCTGAACATACTTCCAAAGAAAGAAAATGTAAAACGAACTCGTCTAGTTAATAGTTCATTTAGACTGAAAAATAGCAGAAGTCAAAATGATTCCAAAACCAAACATATCACCTAACGAAGTTTCATCTTACAGACCAATTTCCTTACTGCCTATAATATCGAAATTATATGAAAAACTACTTTTTAAAGTATTAAAATCAATAATAGAGACGAAAAACCTAATTCTATCTCATCAAATTGGCTTCAGGCAAAGCTATTCTATAATAGATCCAATGCACTGATCACTGACGTGATCGAAAAATCGCTAAAAGGAAACAAAGCCTGCTCAGCAATCTGGACGTGACGCACGTCGTTGACAGTTTGAAGTATGGTATGAAAGCTCCCTCCGCATGCAAGAAACGCAATGGCCAAAACAGTAATAAAGACCTATTAAAATCATATTTAACAGAAAAATATTTCAGAACTGAACAGGAAGAGGTATATTCTGAACTGAAAGAAAATGGTGCAGAAGTACAACAAGTAAGTGTAGGGTTCCATGATTTACCTACTATAGAATAGATATCCCTAACTTTGAGCTTGACACCAGTAGCCTGGAATACTAGCTATAGGGTTAGACCACGAAGAATCTGCGAAAAAAGTCCAACCTTCAATGAATTAAAATCATGCCTGGACTAAAAGATAGAGTACTAAATTAATGAAAATAAGCCCATTCACGTCAACATTACACATAAGCGGAAGCAACACAGTCCAATCAGAATAAATGTCATTCATATCATATTTCAAGGTTTAGCAGATTACCTGGGTATGACTCTAGACGCTAGACTCCGCTGGAGAGTACATGCCAAAAAGTACATACAAAAAAAATTACTGGCTGCTAAAAAGAAATTGCAAGCTCTATATATAGCACACTGCTTCTCTGTAAGAAAATCTTAAAACCGGTCTGGACACATGGTATATAGCTCTGAGGCGATGCCTGCAAAAGCACCATCAAAGTTATAAAACAACAACAGAGCAAGGCACTACGGAACATCGAATATGCACCCCTGTATTGCCCCCAATTCGATCTTCACCGGGACCTAGGAAAGGAGTATTTCAAAGAAACCTTCACCAATATCATCAAAAGTCACGAACAAAGACATCTACAACATGTGAATATCGAAGCTATCTAGCTCTTAAACAACAGAGACCAAGGAATATTACTCAAGAAGACTAAGCCGTGTGGGTTAATCTAATAGTGAAAAAATAGTGAAAAAGCAGAGCATAGTGTGGAAATTGTGCACGCTAAATATTATGTGTGATTAATTCACTGGACCTTAAGAAACACTATTGGGCAAGTCCTCAGTATGGAAACATTCAACCATAGTAAATTAGGATAGAATAAAATTTCTCGTTGACCCCCTTTTTCTTTAATAAGTAAAAAAGAAAAAAGAAGCAAAAACAATATGAATCTACTGCGAAGGGTAATGATCTGATTAATATTAAAAGTGTAAGTCAATAAGCGACCTATGACATTATTTACAATAAAACATAAGTCTTACGTACGGTATTATATTATTTAGATCAAAGCAAAACCTGCTTAATATAGCAGGAATTAAGTACACTGATGTGGATTCAATCGTGATCGATATTCTAAACAAACAGAGACTGCATGTAAACAGTATAAATTACCATAGGGATAGTTCTAAAGTGATGTTGGAAATAAAATAATAACCTTTAGCATTATATGAATATTGTAATATACGTTATTTTTATTTGGCAAAACAACTTAAAATTAAATGATTATCAAAGTTCCTGCGGAACTGCGGAACACTTGATTATGAGCTTCATTAGTTGAGAGAACATTGGGATAAAATACAACAATATGCAAATGATACCTAATAAAAAGATAAAAAAATACCTTAATGTCCACAATAGGCAACTAGGTACCTTACGCCTACCACTTGACCAATATAGTTCAATCGGTGAGTAATTTATCACCAGGCCAAAGAGTATATAATGTAAAGAGAGGACAGTAAGACAGAGCAATCAAATTAGAGCGGGATAGATGAGAACTCCGACTTAAAGGGCGCCTCGTATGTTATCGGATTATATCGGACACAATCGTCAAGCAACAGAGTGGGTTAAATATATCTCGTAATGGTCAAGTTTAGATTTATTTTATGGAGACGTTTGGTTTAGTTTTTTAATTCATATTGTGTAATTGAAATTAGGTGTGTAAGCTTTAATTATGATATATGTAACACAATTAATTTAATAGAATCTTTTAACAATCACTCGGTAAAATTTTGCTTACCTACAATACATGCATTTTACATTACTTTTCTCAAAAAAACCTCGGTTTTCTGATAAAACGTTAATTGTTTTAATTTTATTACTTAATATTTAGAAAATTCTACTCTAATAATTAAGCTTCATACTCACTTTCGCTAATTTCGCCTTTTTTGACATAAACTGTAATTTTCAGCTTTAAAATTATTCGCGGCGAAAAATTTTATTTTTTTACGAATTCTACCATAATTATGAATTAACCTCAAATTTCTTGACTGCTTTGCTATATTTATTTGTTTATTCTTTTCAGGCATTGGGTTCATTAGTTAAATTGTAGAATAGATACTTTGACCATTGGATAATAATATTAATTCTAATTTTTTTCGGTGGAGATATTATTATTTTATGTTCCGTTTGCGTCCTTTTGGTAATTATCCTAAAACTACGAAATACCCACGAGCTAAATGACTTAATAATT
Source organism: Pissodes strobi (assembly GCA_016904865.1). Lineage (NCBI taxonomy): Eukaryota > Metazoa > Arthropoda > Insecta > Coleoptera > Curculionidae > Pissodes > Pissodes strobi. The sequence continues at coordinate 328,175 of MU183910.1, forward strand.
GAGCCCATTCTAGACTTAAAAATATATACTTATTACTAACCTGCTTACATCATCCGGTACTTGGACCTAACCTATAAAACCTATTCCACTAAAAACATAAATTCCCAAAAAAGTTAAAATTATTTGAACTTTTTAGCAAATATTCGCCGACGAAATTTCGCGTCAATCAGTATGGACCAAAACTTACATTCGCGCGAAAAATCAACAACTGTCAAAAAACGGCGAAATTTGCGGAAGTGAATATGAAGCTTTAAAGTGAGATTCGAATAGAATTTACTTTTTCGTTGGTTTATCTACATACCAAGAGTTTATCTCCTATATGTCTGGAATGAAACTTTCCTTTAAAATAATCGAAAAATATTGATTACACCTTTTTAATTTAAACTGAAGGAAATTCTTATTTGATTAATTAAAGCTTTTAGATGTCCTGAATAGATTTTAATAAAAATTCGCCGGAAACATTAAAAAACTGAATTTTATCACATTTTTTAATTAAAATAAGTTTAGCACTGAGATTTAAGAAAATGCAAAAGTTTAAACAAATTCAGAGAATTTGAATGAAAATCACTCGATATAAAATTTTATCCTAGCAGAAAGTATTAGATATTTAGTAAATTTTGTCCTCATTTTCGTTATTTCGACCCACTGTGATGAAATCGATTATTCGCCATCTTGTTTGACTTGACGTCAACATCGCCCGCCTTGATAAAAAGTTACATCCGGCAACGTCGCGATATCTCCGAGTTAAAGGGACGAGGTCATTGAAACGGCTGACGAAAGATCAAAGGAAATTCGCCGGCTGTCTTCTCTTTACATTATATACTCTTTGACCAGGCTACAGCATCGACAGTTTAACGTTCGTCACACTGATGAAACCAGGGAAAGCAGTGTTCATAATATATTTCTTAAACTTCTATATACATTGGGTACGTCTGGGGTGAAGTGAGGCCATTATGGAGCGCTGGAGTGAGATAAGATTATGCAACTACAACAATCCAATTATTGGACGCTATTAGTCGTATAATCACTTTAAAACTAGAGATGAGAGAGTTTTCTGCATTAGAAAACATCACACTGTACGCTGGCACAAGGGGCCTTCGGTTTATGAAGACAACAACAAAGTGGGGCATGCGTGAATACACACGGAGGGTAGAAAAACATACTTTAAGCCCAAATACTTTTCGGAAGTTTTACTTGGCAAGACTGAGACTGCCATAGGGATAGATTGAGAGTTAATGGGAAACTTTATACATTATAAAGCAAATAGAGAATGCGTGTGAGACGCCACATATATCGCTTCATTTTAGCAAGGGTGCATCCGCCATTTTCCTAATGGATCAAACAAGAGGACTAACGTGACAGACCATCACGGAGGCTACCCTGCCAACCGAAGCTTAAGACATACAGAATTAGGAAAAGGCAAGTGAGGACGCTTTCCTGTTATTTTTGGCATCGATACTAACTTCCAGTACTGAAATACACTTGCATATGAGGTAAACAACGAAAATAGAGCGAAGTTACATGATAATTTAATGCCATTAGTTTCCTAAATACAAAATATGTAGTTTGAGACCAACCTTGTTGAAATTTCTTATTAGATTTTGAGGAATTTGATTGTTATAGATCGGAATGCAAGAGTTTCATAGTTATATTGGCATATCCGAAAATACTATCCAGATTAAGCTTCCAGTCGTCGCTATTGGAAGCACTGTTTGTGATTGTGATTTGCTAGAATCGTTCGGCTTAAATATTAAGTATTTAAAACCGGTGGGCGGTGTGATTTGCCGATAGAGGTTTCCTTTTGTAACATTTTAAATTTCGGATATTTAAAATTAACTTAAATTTGATTTATATTGGGCACATTTGATAATTTTTGGTTGCCAAATAATGTTTGTCGATCACTGCGCCATCTATTATAACTGTTAAGTGCAGTATTATTCTATCCTGATACCTGCTTTAATATTTTCGACGCGAAACAGTGCCTCATGCTGTAGCCGTGGTATGGAGTACTGTCGCTATTGTCCAAAATAAAGTCGGTACTAATTCATTGACTCTTGTACTAGAATTATTGATACAATTTATTCATTTCTTTAATTATCCTTGATTATGGTTCGTATAAACATGATCCAGTTGGGGTAGGATCATCTATTGCTTCTTATTTGGTCTCAAAATACGTATTTAAACGTGCAAAATTTCACGCAACATAGTGCTTAGTACTAGCGAGGTTAGTACGCTTTTGAAGTTTTTTTTTGAAGGAACCCTTGATCGAGGTAGATGGGCCACGGCCATGTCACTTTTCTACGGTCATTTGGTAAAAGTGGTCGATAGCTCCGTATCTGGAAAAATTGTGTCCATCGTTATGGGATTTTGAGCCAAAACCACATCAATAGGTCCGTGTATATCTTATCTTTAGTTACTTATTTGTGTTTTTGCTGAATTAGTTGCAAAGAACCTAATTTCTTCATTGAAGAATTTTTATCTGCCGGACTTGGGATAGTCACGTGGAATAGAGGTTTCACATACCTATAAAACCCTCTTTAGTAACCTAACATTTCGAATTTATTTTTTTTTGCTTTGGTTTACCTCTTCTACCCTTACTAGCTGTTTGCTAGCTTGCGTGCTTGTGGTGCTCATCATTCTCGCACCTTACGTTACATAACCAACCACTTGTGAGAAGTATACAGTTGGTGTAGCTGGATAGTTGTTGAGACCTGGGTATGTGACAGCACCCGTGCTGATTTGAGAGCCAAGAGACACAGATAAGCCAAACCCTATTTTATTTTTATTCAATTTTACGGGAACATTCTAATGTAATAATGAACTTTTTATCTGGTAAATTAGTATGGTATTGTATTGCATTCTTATTAAATAATTTGGTCCGTAAGTGTTACTACGGTTTATAGTTACTAGAGCTTTTATATTTGCAGATCTTTGCTTTTAAGCTGGTATCGTAGCCATAACTAGTGGCTTCTGTATAGCAATTAGTTTTTATTACACGTAAAGCCTGTGTAGTTTGTATATGTTATACTGACTCAGGTGAATATCTAATATTGCGACTTAACGATTCGTGATCACGAGTTGCTGGGTTTACTTAGCTTTAAGTTTTTATATCATTGTGCAACTTGTATCAATATCTACCATTAGCTTATTTGAATAGCTATACGAGCCTTAAAAGCTTGTAGGTTAGAGTGTATACATTTCTTTAACTTTTGAAACCGTATAATAATTATGCATATTAGTTACTACTTCACCTTATGGCTTGATATCTTGCCTCGCTTATAAGCATTTCCATTTTTGCTATCATTATTTAACAATCCGTACTCAATTGATAATAATAGCTCTCTAATGATATTTAATATAGGCTGCTTGCTCGTGCTTTACATACAGTATTTTGTGGTTTTTACTTAGTTTTAATTTAATTCCATCTTAATTATCTTATTACTTAAACTTACCTTAATTTTTTAAATTTTAGTTTCACTTACCTATCTTTTACTTTATTTTCAATTGTCATTGAGGTGAGCTGAAATTATCTGATTGATAGTTGATGCTATTTTTTTTAAACTAATTAATTAGTTAATTATTTTGTTGAAGTTGATTTCACTTTATTTGATTAATAGCTGGTGTCTTACTTCACTTGTTGATTGATTATCTTGAACTATTTCACATTATTTAATGACTAGTTGGTGATATGCTTCACTAATTAAGCTGTTAATTAGTTTCATTATACTAATTTCTCATTATTCGGTGAACAGTTGGTGATTAACTTCACTAATTACTCTGTTCATTTATTTCATTGAATTTATATAACACTAATTAATTTATTAATTGGTTAATTTTTTCATTGAATTAATTGCATAATTCATTTCATTAACTAATCTGTTATTTGATTTCACTAAATTAATTCCTTAATTAACGTCAGTGATTTTTCGTTTTGATTGAAATACTTAATTAAACATTGGATACTGAATAACTATAGTATAACTCAGTATTATGTTGGAAGACTAATCTCGGCGTGTGGTTATTAGTGAATTGTTCTATTTCTTTTTGCTTTTTATTGTTTAAATTGTATAGATTTATTGCGATATAATTATCTCATTATCATAAATTATACTGGTTTATTTTGTATGTTAGCTTTCACCGTATATTTGTCTTACATAGAACTTCAATAGCAGGACACCTGCCCTTTATAATATTAACAACATTATCAATAAACGTGGACATTGTTTTAAAATTGAAGTTTTTTTTTGTTGTCTAATACCTTATTACTTACTTGCAATCTTATTCATAAATGTATTTAGTTATTTGAGCAGCACATTAGAGGCAGTTTGCAGTTCGACTGGTAGAGAGCTCTTGGCGCCCTTAATCGCACACTCTCATAAACTGCTTCTTCTTATTTATTTTTTTTATTGTTCATATTATTTCAATATTATTTTATATCGACTAAACAGAGGAAGAGTGTGGCACTTTGCATAAAGTTAATATCCACTGTAAAAAGATATGGAGTGGGATGGGCCAATGCGAGAATTTAATGGCTATATGATTGCCATGTAGTGGCGTGGAATATTAATATAATAGGAATTAAATCGATGAATTTGAAAAAATGGTCAAATAATTTTTGAACAGACACCTACAGTATGTATTTTTCAGCTTCATGACTTCCGGACCTATAGTTTTACCAGAGCTTAGATCTCATATTTCAGTATCATAGTCAAAAATCGTCCTGTCCGCTGTTGATATTTTCTCCAAGGAGATGATGAATAAGAGTTTCCTAATAGAGCGAGTAGAGAGCTGCGTGATTTGCTTTAGTTACACTACATCCAATTTTAAACATTTAAGTACTCTTTTCAATTCAAGAGCAGGTTCCTTTTTTTTTTCGAGCGCATTATATTTGTCTTTATAGACTATGCTGATGACAAGCACATATTCAAACTGATTATGAGTCCCTTGCAGAGCCAAATAAGTCTATTTAAAAATAGGTTTAAAAATTTAAGAGTCGACAATAATTTATAGATTTCAATAACAAATCATAGAGACGTAAGACATTATATCGTTCACATCATAGAGTTGCCTGTAATCGGAAAACACGAGAAATATTTCTATCCGGGAATCAACAAATGCACATGTTTACCGACTTACAAAATGTTTGGCCACTGAACAAATATAAAACCGGAATCTTGTTTTGAATCCAACGTATTATTATTTTCTTCAATGGGATTAATTTTTGGATTGCAGCAATTTCTTTTTTAAAGTAATTTATGGCTTTGCAAGGTATGCTTGGTAAATATTTCCTTAGGAAGACTTGAATATGGGCAAAGAGTAAAATATTCAGAGAAATACTAAATTAATTGCGAGCTCAAACATATTAAACATAGTTAGAAATTATTATGAAACTTGAGAATTTTTAGCTTCATGAGTAGAACTTATAATTGAATTCTAGATTATATCTTCATGATTAGTTGCTGCAGTACCGTGCATAGTTTTTAGCCACTGGTAGATGAAGGATAAAAGTCTTATAAAAAACGGGCTACAAAATGGGGATTGTGTGAGGGCATGCGTTAATACATATGAAGACTGGAAAAACATGCATTAAGCCCGAATACTTTTCGGAGGTTTTACTTAGCGAGTCTTAGGTTCCGACTCGACGGGTATAGATAAAGAGTTATCGTTTCATTTTAGCGAGAGTGCGTCCGTCATTTTTCTAATCGAACAAAAGGATTAATATGACAAAGCATCACGGAGACTGCCCTGCCAACCGAGGCACAGGCTTAAGACAAAAAGAATCATGAAAAGGGTAGTGAGGACGCCTTCCCGTTATCTTTGGCATGGATACTAACGTCCACTACTGGAACACACTTCCATATGGGGCAAACAACGAAAATAGAGCGAATAAGTTACATAAGAATTTAATGCCATTAGTTTCCCAAATAAAAAATATAAAGTCTGAGACCAACCTTGTTGAAATCTATTATTAATTTTTGAGTAAATCGATTTTTATAGATCGGAATTTCAGGCATTCATAGCTCCATGAGCGTATTCGCAAATTATATCAAGATTAGGTTTCTGATGGTTGCTATAAAAAACACTGTTTGTGATTGTGATTTGCCGGATCCGTTCGGCATACAGATTAAGTATTTAAAATCGGTGCTCTATGTGATTTTTCGATAGAGGATTCCTTTGCATAAAGTCAATATCAAATGTGATAAGATGAGGCTTGGTCAATGCGAAAATTAAATGTTATATGATTGCCATTTAGTGGCTTGGAATATTTAACATAATAGGAATTAAATCGATGAATTTGAAAACATGTTCAAGTGACTATTTCAAATATGCAGTTTCATGACTGCCGGACCTATAATTAGAGTGTTGAGCGTAGATGTCATATTTCCGTATCATAGTCAAAAAACAGTTGCCGCAGGTACAGTACATTCTATCTAGCGTATATATTTTGGCCAGGGAGATGATGGATAAGAATTTCTTAATAAGGCGAGCAGAGAGCGTGGTTTACTTTAGTTACACTACATCCCTCCGAAATTTAAGAATTAACCTTTAAGTACTCTTTTCAATTTAAGAGGAGGTAATTTTTTTGAGCGTATTATATTTGACATTCTAGATTATGCTTGTGACAATCACATATTCATATATGTGTCTACTGCAAAGCAAAATGGGTCTATTTAAAAATAGGATTAAAAATTTAAGAGTCGACAATAATTT
>MU183910.1:346675-373645 GCA_016904865.1 Pissodes strobi
ATCAATCGGTGACTGAAATTATGTCTCCTTTCATCGTAAGAGTGCTGAAAGATGTTTGTGATGAGTTTAGCCGAAGCAAAGTAGTCATCACGGTCGTGAACCAATCTATGGACTCAACTGTAGAAGGACGAGGGGAACCATGCACGTGGCTAGAGGAAGAACCATCTTTGTCGCTCGTTTGCGTCGCAGGGAACTATTTTTTTTTGTGCGGATGTGACTTGGCGGCAACTGATTTTGCATGCGTCGAAGTGGTATAGTCTACCTACATACTATACCACATATTTGAAGAGCGCTTCCATTCTAAGTCAATACAAGGGTTCTCACCTGTCTACCGCGTGGCTTCTACTTATTTGCTTATCTGACCATACTTCAGTCGAAAGGCTACCGCATTGGTGGTATATCTAATATGACCTCTAGGCCTGCTGTATGAGTTAAGCATTCTTACAATTCTATGTTATTACTCCTTTCTAGTGCTATTCTTTAGAAAAAGATAATCCCAAGCCATTTTATTTCAGTTGAGAAGAAGACATTTATGGTTGGGGAACTGATGGGATCAGTTTTCTTCGATTGAGAGGAATATTCGTTCTTGTAGCATTTAGCTACGATGTTGAGGTCTATTTGACTTCTCTCCAAGTTGGTATTGGTAAGTTTTATCACACCACAATCGCTAGACGATATGTATAATCTAAAAACTGAAAACTTTCTGCAGCTCGTTCTCCCAGGGCACCTGCTCCACCTACTTTTGCCTGAATCATGGCTTCGCTAAAGGACGATTTGTCATACTGCTTTCCGGGCTTGCCTGCATCTACTGCAACTGTTGTTACCCGTGTTCTCTTCAGCACCCTTTTGATAAAGAGGATTCAAGCATATGCTCCTTTATAGATAGAAGTCTCTTTATCTTCTACTGATTTTGAAAGTAGCCTGTTGAGGTCATGTATAGCTTTTTCTGATATGCCTATCACTTGCCATTACAGCTTGAATCACTTAGGTATGTTGTTGTTGAGTCAGCAATGATTTTCTGGGGATTATTTTATTTATTATTACAATATTCGTTCCATGGAAAATTTTATTTTGCACGAAATATATCTCATATTAAACAAAAATATGCTGGAAACTAACACGTTACGGTTCCATACATTTCCAAGCTTAATGTTAGGGGTTAAAAGTAAATTAATTAGCTCTAATTTCCACTGTGGTAAGTTATGAATTCGAATGTCGGTCACTTTACACAACAGTATAATATCATGTGGACAACAGTAAATTGCCAGTGGCTCTCAACAATTAATTAGAAAGTTTACGGTATATCTGGCTGACTATATCGACTAAATCCATTGTGGTCACTTTAAATATATGCGTATACAATATAACTGTTGCTGAACATAATTATACACTCTATCCCGTTTTGCTATCGGCAGATAAAGTTCATAATAAATTTTGGTTTTACATGTCGTATATATTGTTAAGGCAACTTCTAATACAGCCTAAAAATGGATGAATATTATTTACTTTAACATATTAACTTTTGGCCAAGCGGAAAAATTAGTGCTTTTACTTTTAATTATTTTCGTCAACTACAGCCGAATATCATGTGAATATGCTGACACGCTTTTTACTAGCTTCTAATTTAACAAAGTTAAAATAAGGAAATTTACAATTGACGATACGCAACGAGCTTCCTTCTAAGCGCGCAAATTAGACCCTAGCTCAAATGCTGGAGAGCAGCGGGAATAAATTTAATTAAAAGCGCTACTAGCTTATATATGGATAAATCGTAAATAAATATATAAATTAACGTAGAAATTTAGGTCAAGTAAATGAAAGAAAACAGTAAAAAATTAGCTCCTAAACTACACAAAACACGATCATGTTCTACTCATACTTCTTGAGTCCTCCTTATTAAATAGAGAGTTCTGATGATAAAAATCTTTAGACCTACCTTAAGTTAAAGTAGATATAATCTACGCTACGGTATTAACAAAAAAACAAATTGCAAAAAAAGTTGAAACGCCAGCTTGGTCATAAAAACGCGCTTTACTTAAAGGAATATTATCTTTGCAAAAAATCAAGATTCAAGGGTTGACTATAACACGGAATAAATTAACCAGAAATTAAAATATATTTAAAATTTGCTAATCTGATTTCACAGTTTGAACTGATGAACTGATAGATACGAAGTCGTGGGTCGCTTTATAGGCACTTTCCAGAAGAAAACGTACGCAACCAATTAACACGAGAAACGTCCTTGATAGAACAAAATCTATTTTACGCCTACACAACCGATGAACATAGGCTTCTCAGGCAGGAGTCGGACTCTTTGCGTAATAAAAAGAAGATATGACAGGTGTTTTTCGTAAAAATCATCATCACCAGTCAGCTATATGGTCGTCCACTGCTGGACATAATGATCCCGTAAATATTTCCATCTCTCTCTGTTCCGTGCTACATTCATCCAGTTTGTGTGGATGCGCTTCAGATCATCTGACCATCTGTTGGGTGGTATACCTCTGCTGCGAGGTGCATGATCTCTGGCTCTCAATTTGGTTATTTTTCTTGCCCATCTGCCATCGTTCATTCTACCCAGGTGACCAGCCCAATTTCATTTGAGATTTGATATTCTTGCGATGGCATCGGTGACCCGACTTGTTCTTCTCACCTCAACATTCGGAACCTTCTCTCTCAAAGAAAGACCCAACATTGCTCTTTCCATGCTTCTCTCTGCCACTGTTATTTTATTTGCCGTTTCCTTATTAGTGTCAGTGCTTCGACTCCATATGTTAACACAGGCAAAACACACTGATTATAGACCCTGCTCTTTTGGCACATGGTGATATTGAAACTTAAGATGTAGCTCAGTCTTCCAAAGGCTGCACAGGTGAAACCTATTCTTCTGTCGATTTCACAAGTCTGATTGTCTCTCCCCAATCGAATTTCGTGGCCCAGGTAATTATGCGACCAAACTTGCTCAATATTCATCTCATTTACTGCTGTGTTTTCACTGATGACTAGACTAGTCATGAACTTTGCCTTTTTAATGTTAATATTTAGCCCAACTTCTTTGGATGATAGTTCCAGTTCATTTAGCATCTCTATTGCTCCTTCGAATTTGCTTGTAATTAATAGCAGATTTATGTTAACACCATAGATATCGATTTTAGTACGCTTGAACTCCAGCAGGTTAGTGAATAGTTTGGGAGAGATGACATCACCTTGTCGCACACCTCGCCACATTTTATAGTCGAAAGTATCTTCATGGAGTCTAATGACAGCATTCGCTTTCTTATAGATATGCTTAATAAGGTTGGTGTAACGATAGCCGATTCTGCACTCAACGAGGGCTTTGAACCTGATATCGTGGTCTACTGTGTCGAAAGCTTTTTCGTAGTTTACGAAGACGAGGACCAAAGGCATATTGCACTCTAGGCATTTTTCAATAAGGATTTTTATTGTGTGGAGCTAATCGTTGGTGCCATATCCCTTACGGAATCCTGCCTGTTGATCGAGATCGAACTTCGTTGTCAGTTTTTTGGTGATGATCCTCATAAACAACTTATAAATCTGCGAATGTGAACTGATTGGCCTATAGTTTTGTATTTGGGCTACGTCTTCTTGTGGAGCAATATCATATTAGCCTTGTCCCACTGTTCTGGTATTGTAGTATTCCTCAGGCAAGCATTATGAAGTTTGCACAGTATGTTTAGAAGTGCTGTTCCTCAACTTTGATAATTTCGTCGTCTTCTGGCGATTTATTGTTCTTCATGTTCTTCACGCTGTTTTTAATTTCACCTGGGGTAATATCTGGGATATCATCTGAATCCTGGTTTCGTACTTTGGGAATAATGGTGTTGCCCTCTGTTTCTATTGTTTGCTTGTATAGGTCCACATAAAATTTTCTTACAATTTCTTGTTTATTGGTCGTGGTTTGTCTAGTACTGTTGTTGACAATCTTGCATATTTGTTTCTTGCCATCGGACATCTTTTTCCTCAGTACTTTCATTCCCTCGTTCTCCTCTATTACCTTCGTTATTTCTTTAGTATCGTGTAGTCTTACGTTTCTTCGAATTGCTTTGGATATTTCTTTGTTAATTTCTCTTAGCTGCGTTGCGTTTCTTGAGTATCGCTTCTCCTAATTTCTTCTTTCCTTCATCATATTTTTAGTATCATTACTCAGCTTCTTTCTTTTCTCAGTATCAGCCATTTGTCACTTTCTTTTCGCTTCTTTCATTGCTGCCGTTACCTGTTTATTTGTCTCCTCAATATCTATATTTTCATCATTTTTGATTGTTGCTGTAAGGCATGAATTCAGCAGTTGTGCGTATTTGTCTGCATTTTGTGATGTGATTGACTTTTTACATGCTGTTCTTCGACCTCTCCTTTCTTACATTTATGGAGATTTTTTGCTCTGACAGCTCTGTGTTCTCTGCCTATAGAGAAATTATTTAGAACTGTGACGTCCTGTATTATGTTTTACGTGTTTGAAATTATAAAGTCGATTTCGTTCTTCGTTACTCCGTCAGGGCTAGCCCACCATGTTCATTTTCTCTGAGCAGCCTTTTTAAAGAAACTGTTCATCGCATATAGATTGCCTTGTTGTATCAAGTTTAGCAGTAGCTGTCCTCTGTCATTCTTTGTTCCAAACCCATGGCTTCCCAATGAAGTATCGCAATCGTCCTGTTTGTGTCCAAATTTGGCATTAAATCTTCCATAATGAATGTGTAGTGCGAAGGGGTCTGCTGCAGGGCTGTGTTAATGTCGTCGTAGAATTTGTCGATTTCTTCATTAACTTGGGTTGATGTGGGTGCATAGGTTTGTATCACTTTTAATGTGTACCTACTACTTAGTCTGGGCATAAGATATGCTACTCTAGAACTTATGCTTTGGATCTGTATCACATTTTGAATATGCGATTTGTGTACTACTTTTTCACCTTTATAATAGAGAAGATGTCCTGATTGAGGTATTACTTCACTTTCCCCATTCCTTTTGTGCTCGCTAATTCCCAGTATATCCCACTTCAGAAATCTAAGTTCCTCCTCTAGTTCTTGGAGTTAATAAGTCGTTAATATGCAAAAATGCTAAGCTGAAATTAGCTAGGCTGCCTCAAAGGGTGGACGAGACAGAATCTTCTGATGAAAATGGTGAAATCCCAATTATCAAAATAGTCTAGTCACCACACCAATAAACACCAAAGGTAATAACATACGGTACCATCTGATACTCAAAAATGCGTCTTGTAGACAGTCTACAAAAGGATATTTCAAAAAAATTATCTACCTCGACTCCGCACTACTAGTCATAATGGTTGACTTATTAAGGGTCTCTTGATTTTTATAGGTAGAGAGGATAGAAAGAATTTGACTTATTAATAGTCTCTCGATTTTTATCGGTAGAGAGAAGAGAAAGAAGGTTTTGTGCACACTCCATAGGGTATTCTAACTGAAACTATCCAATAATTTAGGAGTTACATATTATATTTCAAACATGAATAATACTTCCTCGTCAATATTTGAAACGATGACCTAATATCTTGACTTTGGTCACAAAAAGGGTAGGTACTTAATCATTTTTCTATTATTGCATTAAAACGTTTTTCTTAATTATTAGCTCCTGCACAGACTAGCAATGTGCCAAGGCCGCCCCGCCCACCTCGCGACAGGCACATTCGACGAGGCTAAATCACTCGAATTCGGTCCTAGTTCTCTGGAGAACCTCTTCTCACGAGCTATGACGGCATCCAGGAATCAAACTACTCACATTTTGTGATTTTTTTCTTTATTCAACTGCATTGCACTGCGATACCGGTAGGAACGTTCTGTATCGTGCTTGCAATGTTAATATTAAACCACAACAAACGGTTCTAAAAACAAATCTGTAGAAATCAGAGATCAATAACATCGTGGTTCCGAACACGCGGCACTAGCTGATCAAATTGTCAGATACAGGAAGAAATTAATTAAATGGAATGACACGTTATAGATAATCAACTGAAACCGAAAAATATGACAGTTTATGGCGGCATATATTCGTAACTAACCTCCAATATGAAGTCGCAATTACAAAATAAAGCATTTGTTCCATAATTACCTATATCGACCTTGTCTTCATGGTTATTTTAATTCCTTTCCTCACTTTAAGAGCTCTAACCAACCCTGATTCTTCCAGGAAATTTAGAAACCCAAATTAAATTTAGGGAAATTTAAATAATTAAATGAAAGCAGTAAAACGTCCCCACACTAATACAAACAAGAAAAGCAAGCGCAGACTGCTTAAGAATCCATAAGGCAAGCATTTTCTTAAAAAAAGGAATCAAGAGACCAAGCAACAAGCAACAATTCTAGACCAGTTATTGATAAGCACGTTCTCGAACCAAAATTAGAGTTCAAGCTTCTGAAATGCCTTTAACACTAAACTTATTAAAGGCCGATCAATTATGATTAATTGTATTGTAAGTTAGTAGAATCGGCATTTTATATTATTAGGTCACATAATTACATTCTATATTTTTGCTTATCATTTATTTCTCGAAAGATAAAGATAGCAGACTTTTAACATTAATAGAACATATAAAAACAATATTCGGTACAAATCGGATACCTGAAACTAAAGAACTGATAAACTTTTATAACTATTTATCTGTCCAAGTTATTATTAAAAATAATTCAATTTTATTTTCAACACACACACCAATTGTTTTTCCCAACCACTATATCCTTTACAAACTCTACCCAAAACTTGTTGCAAACAAAACCATTCTCCTATCTAATACTTACGTCCTACTCACAAAAGAAAATTACTGGACCACGGAAGAAGAATGTCCGCAACTAGAAGATCTTTTATCTGCAAGCAAACCGCCCTGTCAAAAGACGAACGTTCCCTCTTCAAGCTGCTAACAACGTCAAACAATATGTGCCCGTTAATCAATGTTAACTACCAAAAAATATCATTCAACTGGACATTCCTGTGTACAAAACAAGTGTGAGCGAGGACTCTACAAAATCTCTGAGCCGAGTAGTGTTACTCTATCTATGTGCCCTGTTGAGATAGATAACAAAACATACGAAGGTGAAAGAAAAACACGACTTTAATATGTGTTAGAACTGCCAAAGTTTTCGAATGTCCAAAGTAGCAACAATATTTCCAAGTTAATTCTCAAAGAAATAAACTTGGATGAATTGAAGACAGCCCAGAAAATATTGTCAACAATCCAGTTGCACCTTCTGGAAACTCCCGAAAATTCGACGAACCTTTGGATCGCTCCAATTTCATTCATTGCCGCCCTTGTATGCGGAATCTTATTGTATATTGGATGGAAGAAATGGAACAAGCCTGTTTCATTCCAAAGAAATCACCCCTGCAAGAACGCCCTCACAGACGACTCTTCAGAAAAGAGTCGAATAAACTATCAGCCACTGCACCCTTTATTTTCCGAACTTGAGGAGGGAGGAGTTATGTGATGCAACCAGGCCGATAACGCGATGACCCAACATTTCTGCCGATCAATCATTATTGAAGTGAAAACTTCTTTAGGCGCGTTTTGCGTTTTTTTTGTGGGGGTTGAATGAGACCGAGTCGTAACGCTCGGATATGTAACGTCACGCGTCACGCGTCACGCTCCTTTTACTGGCATGTTCCAGGATAGGTAGAGGGTCGAAATTCTCAGAGCATGTAGCCGAGGTAAAAATAAGATTTTGGACGAAAACAGGACCCCGCACCCCCCTCCGTTTGGCCAGGGGAAGGGGGAGAAGGAAAAAAATAAATAATTAATTTCATGAGAACTGGAAGAGGTACGGGGTCGAAATTTTTATGGTAGATGCGCCCCATGGGGGGCCAGCTTATACCATACGGGGGGACCGGGGCTCTAATTTAAGGGGGATTTTGGGGGAAAACCCGTTCTTGTTAGGTAGAGGGCGGAAAATTTTCAGAGGATGTAGCCGGGGTGAAAAGAAGATCCTGGATGCAAACCGGACTCCGTACCCTCCCCCCGTTTGGGCAGGAAAGGGGGGAGAAGGAAAAAGTTAAATAATTAATTTCGGGAGAACGGGAAGAGGTACGAGGTCGAAATTTTTATGGTAGGTGCGTCCCACGGGAGGCCACCGGGGCTCTAATTTAAGGGGGGATTTTGGGGGAAAACCCATTTTTTGCCCGTATCGAAGGCTTGGATCGATATTCCAAGAAACGATGACCCCGCTTGTTGAAGTTTTCACTTCTATCGTGCGGTCTTAAGCACACACAATTTTTTTATTTTTATTTATTGTATACACAATTATATAAGTTAGTAGAATCGGCGTTTTATATTATTAGGTCACATAATTACATTTTACTTTTTCACTTATCATTTAATTCTCGAAAGATAAAGATCGCAGTTAATTGATAGTCAAAAACTTTTGTGTAGAAAATTTTTGAAAGTTGACCTTCAATAATAATTATATCACTAACGTGTGGCCCCCTTCTCTCTTTCCGGAAGACACTAAAATCAAAGGATATTGCCGAACTAGCAGGTCAAATCACTGCATCACGGATGTAAATGATTGGATTTTAACCGTATGTAATATGGCCAACACATGATGAGATTGTTTTTATATGCGCCTTCACTTTGAAATTTAATCAGTATCTCAACAAATTCCATAACGAAAAATATCTGCCTCATTCTTCACAAAATGGTGAACTAAAAAAAGTTAAATAGGAAAAATTGCGGAAGAATTTTTTAACAGTAGAACGTTAGGCGAAATTTAACTTAAATTAGTTATTAAGTATACACTTATTTACTGACCGTTACAATGCTTTTACTGTTCTCCGATATGCCTATGGAGCTATCCTTGTCATCCACTAAGATTTGTTTTGCGTATTTCAGAATACAAAGGATATGCTGACTACCTGATAAGAATCCTAGCTATTTCGTAGATTGCACTTTTCCGTATTCATCTCTTTCGTCGAAAATCAGAGCAAATAATTTGAAATTAAGGCTGATTTGTTGTGCCCGTCGAAAAGACGTTGAATCAAACACATAGCTCTTTTGTTTCTTCTTGTCCTTAATTCTGACAAGATTAATGTCTGCCATCTTTCTCACGGCGTCTACATTACCTCCTATTCTCTTTTCGAATCACATACCATCCTGTTTTGCATTTAAATAATTTAAATAGGTATCAATCAGATCTCTTCACAGACTCGTTTTTTATTGCTTTACTTAGCTACTCAAGATGTTTTGAAGTTAGGAAGCAACTCACTGTAAATAGCACCTTATTTAATTTAAGTTTAGCGAAATCTTGAATAAATTTAGATACACTGATGAAAAGGGAGCAGATTTTCGAAGCGGATCCTGATAATAAGTAATCGGGCTAAGTATATCTAACGTAAGGGTTTCTTTTTACACCTTGTATGTACATATGATTTCTTATGCACATTTGACAATTTGAAAAAGAGTTAAACTGGCGATTTATTTTTCTTGTATTTATAAAATTTTAGAAAAAATATTTGAAGTCACTTGAATTAATTAGCTTCCATGGACAACTTTTTAAATTTAAAATAATAAAATCTATTTTTAATTCATTGTAGAAAGAAATATTTGCTTTACCAAAACAATGCATCACAGGTTTATTCTTGTACAAAGGAACTTCTTTTAAAAAGCGCGTAGAAGATATATTTCAGCGATGATTCATGACGAAAATAAAACATTTAGATATTCCGGATTTTTATTATTCCAGTGAAATAGTGTTGAACCGGGCAACAATATCTGAACTGTTTATATTACAGCAGTGGTACAGTCAACAATATAAATTAGTATCCATTGTGTAATAGGAACTCGGGGCAATTCCTGTCAGGACTACAATGGACAGCGCTCTGGACTGCCTGAAAATTATACACGCCGAGCTACAATGGAGGGCCAATTTAGGCAAGTAAGGTCATCTTGAGACATTTACGAATATCTAACGAGTTTAAATAATTTTGGAAAATTATATTACGTTCTTCTGCTAACAAATTAACGACGGGACGTACACACTATTAAAAGAATCATACAAAATTGGTTGTAATAGATTGTTAATATGAATATGGTGTTCATCTGGATAAGTCCAGGGCGCGTAAATAGCAGCCATATAATATATATCATTGTATACATTTAATGCACATGTTTCATAAAATAATACACAATACATTTTTCATTGTATTGTTAACGTTATAATGCAATATGCCATTACGTCGCTCCACTATACCTAATACCTATAGTATGAATTGAGAACTTGACCTACCGGAATAAAAAATCAACAACAACCCAGTCCATATATAGATAAATACCTTGATCCATTTGCTGTTGAGCAATAATTCTCACAATACGCATATAACGGATAAGTCTCTATACAAATTTTTATATATATTTTTTCATAGCAGTGGCACACACACTAAAGGGAGATCTTATGGCGCTCGACGAGAGGTGTGTGTGTATTGCGAAGATATTGATTGAAGGCTGATTTTCATATATTATAGGACTCCGCACCGACTGTGCGCTTACCGCGCACCTACCGTGTCGTTTTCACTGTAAATCAAAAAATCGTATGTTCCACATAAAATGCACTGAATCCCTTATTTACATTTACACATACAGGACTGTGCTACGACCGTGTTGCGGCCGTCCAGTCCTATTGTGAAAATGTAGAAGATCCGCGACGGCCGCAGCATGGTAGGCGCACAGTCGGTGCACAGTCATATATATGAAAATCAGTCATAACCCGGTACTTGAATAGTTGTAGATTATAATTAGGGAGAAACAGATGTCCTGGGAGTGAGTCCCACAATGATGCAGTGCGCCAGGCAAAGGAGTTCATGTAAAGCAATGTTTTAGGTGTTTCCAGTTGTACGACGAACTGGTGCACTCTTGCCGTCTGTCGTGACTGAACATCTGCCGTGAAAGTATATGTAAAACAGGGACATCTCGGCCACATGTCTGCGGTGTTCCAGGCTATCCAGATTCCGAGCTAGCTCCGGGTCGCCGACGAAACGCACAGCTCTCCTCTGAATGGAATCTAGGAGCTTTAGGATGTGCTTTGGTGAGGCACGCCAGGTGTGTGAGCAATACTCTAAGCACGGTCTTATTTGCGCTTTGTAGAGCAAGAAGAACTGCTGCGGTGTATACAGCTTCTTGTTGCGAAATAGCGCACCAAGCTTCTGGGAGGTTGATTTTGCGATGTTAGCAACGTATGACCACGTTGCCAGGCCATATTGCTGTTGACCGAGACACCCAGTAGTCCGATTGACGAGGATGAAGCAATGGTCGATCCTGCCATAATGATGTCACCAAGAACGCCGTATTGGCGCTCTTGGTGAACGTGGCTGCTTGCTGCATTGAACTGGACGAAATTTCTGTCGCCCAGAGTTTGAACTTTCTCCAGGTCTTCATTAATTGCTGCAATCTGCTCCTGAAGTCTCAGTCGCTGGTAAAGGGTTTTCTGATCTAAATTAGGAGACAAGGGTACGTCCATCTGCAAAGCTGTAAACCGGATTATTCATTTCAGTCGGCAGGTCATTAATAAAGATGAGGAACAGAGTTAGTGAAAGTATTGCGCACTAAGGCACGCCCGCGTTAATGGTGTAGGTGTCCACCAACTGCAAAGTGCAAAGATCGGTTCTAAAGGCAACTGGCAAGCCAGGTGCAGAGAGAGACTGGCAGTCCGAAGGACGCTAGTTTGTCGAGCAATCCGTCATGCCAAACTCTGTCGAATGCCTTCGAAATATCCAACGCAATCGCTCGAGACTCTCCGTAGTTCTTAATTGCCCTACTCTATATATGAGTGACATAGACCAATATATCTCCTGTCGATCTGTCTTTGCGAAAGCCGTATTGATTATCTCTAATTATTCTGTTGGTCTCAAAATACTTGAGTAGTTGCTGTTTGACTACACGTTCCATAACTGGAGATTATTGGAAGCAAGGCAATTGGGCGATAGTTTGAGGGCGTAGTTTTCTTACCTTTCTTTGGAACAGGTTGCAATCGAGCGACTTGCCAAAAAGATGGTTAAATCCCTTTTCGGTAAGACAGACAAAAAACCTTGAAAAAACTGGTGTTAGTTCGTTGGCGCAGTTATTTAACACTATGGCAGGTATTCTCTCCGGTCTTGATGCCTTTTGCGTATCTAGTTCCTTAAGAATTTTACAAATATCACGGTGATGAAACTTGAATTCTACCATGGTAGTGTTGATGTTCAATATGGTGGATAATGCCTGGCCTTGGGGGACGTCTAAGGTGGTAGAGTGTGATAAAAACATTTTGGCGAGCATGTTTGCTTCTTCCTTGGCTGTAGTCGCCGTGATACCACGTTCGTCTGTCAAAGGTGAGAGGGACGCTTTTGTAAATTTATTACTTACTGCTTTTGCTACCGACCAGAAATTCCTGGAGCCACTGGGGCATTGCAAAACTTTATTCCTGATCCTATGATTGTGTTTGTCCTTAGTTTCGTCGATCACACGTTTGCATTTGTTTCTCGCTTCGGCAAAATAATTGCGATTTTCGGCGGTCTGATTTTGCTGCCAGTTCTTGTAGGCTTGCTGTTTCTTACCTATAGCTCTGTCGCATCTTCTGTTGAACCAAGGCTTTCCCTTTGACCGTAACTTAATGGATTTTGGGATGTATGCTTCCATTTCTGAGGAGATTACTTGCGTAATCTCTTCGCAGCAGACTGACGGGTCGTCAGTGCCAAAGCAGACGTCGACCCAAGGAAAATCTAGGTAGAACTCCCTTAGATCGTCCCAGTTTGCAGAATTGTAATGCCAGATTTTGCGAGGCAATAGTGGATCCTTCTGTAAAAGTGGCAATTCACAAACCGTTGTAATAAGCTTGTGGTCGCAAGTACCTAATGGCGGACACTGTAATTGTGTACTGGTCAGGATTGGTGGTCAGAAAAAGATCCAGGAGGGCAGCGAATTCGCCCCTCTCTGAGATTCGAGTCGGTTCGTCTACAAGTTGAGTAAGCTCGCAGCTGATGGCAAGTGCTTCAGCTTCTCTACCTTCGTTGTCGGTCTTGTTGTGATGTTTGAGCCAGTTAGTGTTGTAGATATTGAAGTCTCCCAGAACGATTATTTCTGAATGATCGACCTGTATTGAGACAATAGTTGTGGCTAGTGTTGTAAAAAAGCTTTGGTAGGCAGCATATAAACTTGGTTAATTTCCTGGCGGTGAACTTTGTTGCGCGTAAAACTTTTTAAATATGTTGGGAAGATATAATGAATAAGATGATACCTACTCTTAAAGGTGCGTACAGACCTGACGGGACGCGCGCGCGACAGTCCAAAGTTCCTATGTGTGGTCGGGGAGCGCGCGCGGCGCTAACGCCGCCACCTGTCCGAGGCGCGTCACTACCCGTCTGCTGTCAGTTTTCCGACGGCAGATCAAAGAAAGAGCGAGGCGCAGTGTGGACGGGTCATAGTAGGCGCGTTGGAATCGTGCCAGAAAGAAATCATGGAGGTCTGGAGTGAAGAAGTTCAATTAGAACTTATTGACTTATAAAAATTAAACCCCGTTTTGTGGAATCCAAAAGATAAGGACTATTTCAGAAAAAACAAAAAATTCGATGCATGGATGGATATTGCACAATCTTTGGGCAATGGCAGGACATGGGATGAATGCAAAAAAAAATAGCAAATCTTCTGGGAACATACCGGAAGGAGAAAAAAAAGTTAAAGAGGGCTCCGGCACTGGAAGTGGTAAGTATTTATACTAATTTAGTTGGAGTCTTATTTAGAGCTGTATTAAGAAACCAAACAAATGAAGAGTTTCTACAGTAAAAGCTACCGAACTTTGCTAGTAAATAAAATACACAGTAATTAATAAAATTTTAATAGCTTTTAGTATATTTGAGATATCAAAACTAAGCTGCTGGACACTCAAACTTACACAAACAGATTTTTGGGCAAATTTCGAAGTTTAATATCTTCACCAAGAAAAAAGCTTTTGATGTGTCTCGGCAAATAGGACGGAAATATGTAAACCGATTCTAGCCGCTAGGGCGGTATTATATATAATTTTGCCATTTAAAATCGTTTTAAACGGATTTTAGAAGATAAAAAAGCGTATTATAAATTAATCGAACCGTCAAAAGTATTATTTATTAATTATTATATTCGTAGTGTATTTGGATCCATTGCACAGCTTATTCTTAATGGTCGGTTGAATTTAAAATAAATTTTCGCTTCAAAATCCACGACAAATTCGTTCGAAGCCACGGCTATCATCCTAAAAAAGTCCGAATTTTCGGATTTTTATACAATTTTGCCATTTAAAATAGTTTTTAAATGGATTTTAGACAATAAAAAAACATATTATTATTTTAAATTAAACGAACCGTCAAAAGTATTATTCATATGCCCAGACGTTTAAAACAATATTAAGTCATAGCCCTCTTCTAAAATTTGCAATTTGTTTCTTACACTTTCACGCATAAACTGTTCCAATCATCATGAAATTTTGTACAGATATTTTCAAGAGTATAGTAAAGAACATATAGGACACTTTTAGCTTTTAACCGCGGCTTCGCTCGCGTTGATTTTTACGGTTAGTTTTAATCCAATTTTTTATTTTCCTGAGGTTATATTTGTAAAATGTTTTTTTCTTGATTTTGGGTATGCCTCGGGTTAGTTTTGGTTAGTTTTTGTGCAATCATTATTTTTATTTTAAACAATTTTGTGTACCCTAAATTTTTTTTCAGTATTGACCCGGTATAATGTGGAAATTTCAACCCTGAAATAAAATGCTGGAACCATAGAAAATCTACATGAAATAAGGATTCCAAATCTGCAAAAATCATCAAGATCCGTCAGTCCAATGTCAAGTTGTAGGATTTTAAAAATCTTATTACCCGATTTTTGCTAACAGATTTTCAAAGTCAGTTGGAGTCATTCTTGTAAAGTTTTTGTAATGGCCATTAATGTGCTGGAAGCTTAAATCATTAATTAATTCCTGACCGGCTCTTCTTTTGTACAATTCACTACGCCACCATCTACGTCTTTTGTTTTTTTTAACATTAAATGAGATGCAATGAGCATCGCACCCCTGCATAACAAAAAACATGCTGCAGCTTTCTCTTCGTTCGACATGTTTTCCACACAAAAACAATGATCCAACTCAACGACCTCTACGAATTCATTGATCTAACTTGCTGGACGCGTAGCGAGCGCGTCTCTCTACATGGCTCGCAGTAGGCGCGCGAGGCAACCGCGCTCGTCGCGTACGCGTAGCAGGCGCGCGGGCGGAGCGTCGCGTGCGTGTCGCGCGCGCGTCCCGTCAGGTCTGTACGCACCTTTAGGATGCGGCCAGCGCAACATGTGTGCTCCGACTTGCTCGTCGGCATGTGAGTGGGTCAATTATTTACTCTTGACCAGGGCGCCACCAGTTTGAAATAATCCGCAGACCCAAACTAGAAGATCCTCGGTCTTAAGAATCCATAAGGGCGATTCAAAATCAACGACTATCAGCTACACAAGGGCGATTTAAAATCAACTACTATCAACTACACTTGTTTGGTTGAAGTATTTCAGAGCAAATAGAAGACGGTAACGTTCGTGCAGGTTTAAGTTTATTGGCGTTCGTTAGGTTGACGTTAGCGTGTTGTCATATCTCTTCCAATGAACAAATGATATAAATATAAAAAAAAAACAGGTAAAAGAGTTCAATTGGAATCAAGTAATAACCTATATGCTCATAAATATAGAATTAGATCAGTGGCATATACATACCGACAGAAATTTGAATTAAATTGAATTATAATAAAAGTGAAATTGATAAAGAATGATCTAACAATTATTAGGCACGTTTAGCTATAACGGAAGTATCAATATAATACCAAATGATTACGAAAGATCAAAACCAAGTTCAACAAATTAATCAATAATCACAATATACCTAAGGCATCTATCGTCTCATCATACTAGTAATTAAGAGTTATCCGTCTAATTGTAGCTACTGAAACTTTGTGCGCGTTTACCATGGTAGACGACTCGCAGTTGTACATAAATAAACCTTACTGATTTAGATCATTAAATACCGGTACGTAAAATTAATGTAACTGGATAGTCAATAAATTAGTACGACAATGTTGATCATTTAAGACAATATAAATCAAATTGTAAGAATAAGAAATGTAATATAACAAAAAAACTATGAGCATTAATAGATCCACACTAGTAAATACAGCAGTTAATTAGATTCGCATAGGTCAGCTGCGCTTACACCGAAACAGTTCCGAAAATAGTTACATCAATACCACGCAAGAAAACTGAAACACGCGATATAATACAACGCTGGAAAATACTAAAGCACGCAATCTAATACACGCTGGAAAATACCAATAACGCGCTATGTAATACACGCTGGAAAATACCAATAACACCATAAACTTATCTTTACTGGTCTTCGCCGATATCACTTCAGGCCCTCTGCACGTGGACTACAGCTAAGCATCTTGGGACCCATAAACTCTCAGTTGCATTTGAGGTAATGCCTCTACTTCTATGGCTACAGTCGGCACCAATGAAACACAACCAACTGTATTGACTGGTAGCTACTTGGTTAGCTGCTTAATCTCTCTTCAAGCAAGCTTGTTCCAAACAAAAATAGTTAAAAATACAAACTTGCTTGCTCCATATACACAACTCCAAGAAAAAATAGCTCGAGCCAAAAATAGCTCCGTCCAAAACAATAGCTCTCAGGAAAAATGGCTCCCGGTAAAAAAACCCTAGTTACGTAGGGTTTTTCGATGGTAATGACGAATTAGGAGCAAGCTCCCTCCCATAGGTATTCCTCGAGGAAGGAAACGGCGTACTTTGTTCCGGAATACACAGCACGTGGCAAGTCACCAACTGCAATCTTGACTCTCAGTCAAAAACCATCCAATCCACAGTCAAGCAATTTACTACAGCAACCCAGCAACTATGCCACTTTTTAACCCGAAATAAGTATAGTCCCCTTCAGGGTGAATTAAAAAATCTTAAACTTTTTATCAGGCATACGCACTACCGCCTTGGAGGGTTTACCAACGAAATAGAACGAAGTCATGTCAAAATCGGTCACCTAGATCATGAAATTCAGTGATAAAAAGCCAGAAAAAATCGACCCACAGGCCCGCTTTACATTGTCCTGTGGCATAACCACATGGGTCACCAAATTTACTAACATCTGCAATATGCAATGAAATATACCTAAGGCTGTATGATATTATGTATTGCCAAACAACCAGAAACTAATTCATTCCGGCCGGCGGTCATTTAAAACTCCTAACATCAAATCTGTTCAACGCATAAATTTGCGATCAATCGGACCTAAACGTACCTTCAGTTCCAGCCGTTGACCTTGTTAGAACGCCTGCAAAGCAGTTCGAGCGACGTTGTCAAGTTAGGGAACATACGCAATCTATTAAAACATCTTGCCTGCGTATATTTAAAGCGAAAGCGAAAAACAGTCGTTTAACAACAAACGAATGGTAACATATCAATTAATCAGGTACCTCCTTGTTGGCTTGAACCGCAAACTCATCAAAATCGCATGAAGAACGCTAGCGAACATAACATCTGGCAAGGTTCCAAGAATATCCCTTTCATTTATTATATTCGTCAACAGGCAACCAACAATTCTTTTTCCCAGTGACTCTATCACGATTTATTATTATTGTTTGAAGGATATATCAAAAGTAAACATTGATTGAATTTAAATTTTCCTATTAAATATTGCAATAAACCCAGGAAAAATACCCGAGAAATTCCGAAACCACTGTCTCTGACATTCATGAGACTATTTTTAATGTATAATATCACTGAAAATGAAATTATTCGCAAAAGTAAGAGATTTAACTGAACGTTTTGAAATGCTATACAGCCTATAACTTAAATGTTTTCTCGATAGCAAGCGGCAGAATACGGTACGATCTATTGAATGATTATGTGCTAAGCCAGTGATATCAAACAGAGAAAATCAAGTTACGTATAAAACTATCGTGCTTTCATTTTATCCCTCTAACCGCTTGATAAAAACATGAAAGGTCGCTTCGGACAAAAAAGCATATTCCAAACTTATGTTTAATCGTGTGTGTAAGTTAACACTTTCTAGCATCGTTATTTCTACTAAGAATGATTTTGTTTTCATGTTTACAATATTGTGTTGTGCATTAGGTCCGTCTAGCATTTTTCTACCGTCATTAAAATTGTCTGAAACCGTAAATATTGTAATGAGGTTTCCATGTTTACAGTATGTTTATATCCAAGCTTGCTGTTAGGTTTATGGTATCAAATACAATTGGAAAGTCAAGAAACATGGAAACTTAGCATTTATTATATTCTAAAATTTGGGAAGTAATACAGTTTCACGCTGGAACTCAAGTAATGTTGATATAATGCATATAAATCTACGATTGAGCAACCGAAGAAACTTTATTAAACACTATATATATCCAATATCCATCTATACACCCAAACAGATCTGATTAAAACTAAATAACATTTTTCGCATCAGTGAAAAGTCCTTTCCAACCTGTTCAAGGATCCTCTTTATTCGTTTTTTATCTCGCCAGAAATCTGCCGGATTTAAAAGTCCGTACTCAGTAAATTAATATATTTAATCAGAAATCAATACGATTTTCCTTTTAGAATGGAAAAGCAATTCTACAAAGTAAGGCAGTAAGCATTGGGGCACGGAATGTTATGCATTTAAAGAGGGTTCAACGTTAAAAATGTTCTTGTAAACGGTCTTTGGTTGTGCGAATACGACAACGGATGCATTTGAAAAAACTCCTAAGCAGGATTCATAAAACAGAACTGGGTCTAATCTCTGAATGCACTGAGTTTCTAATTTCATCTTTAAATGTTTGGATTTATATTAATTCATATTTGGTCTAATATGTGCAGGACCAAAATAAATAATGAAAAAGCCACTGTCGCGATGGTCGATAAACTAGTTTTCCGTGTAATAAAATAAACAACTAGTAAAGTTTGGGCCTGAACTATTATTATTAATTGATGAAAATAATAATGAAAAAATTAGGATAAATGATCAAACAAAGCTCAAGAGCTTCGGCTCAGAGTAACATCCTTCTCAGTACAAGCTCCGTTCATAATGTGTAATGTACAATACATACGGTGCCATTGCACAAAACCCCGGTTTTGTGCAATGGCCAATCGGAAGAAGCAATCACACAAAATACTACCAAAAATTGAAAGTGACATGTTACAAAACGGGGCAAAAACGAAGTTTCTAATATAGGACACGTTAGCAAAATGATACACTACAACGGGCAGTTACAAGTCGGCTTTACCCGTCAAAAACTAACAGACTGGGGAATAAAGGAAAGAACAAGGGGATATCTCTGAAGAAAAGTTACATGCACTTGAAGAGGAAATATAGTCTTCAGTAGACAACACACTGAAGAAACAACACTTAATATACATCAAACCATAAGTTTCGAGAAGAAAAACTAGTGCTACGTTCTTCACAACAAATAAGATAGAATCTTTGTGGCCACTCATTTGTGGTGCTGTTGCCTGAACTAAGGTACTTTACATCACGTGTTAAAAATATACATTTAAAAATAGTGCACAGAAAAATATGCGTCACAAATGACAGAAAAACCTTCGTCCTTTACGTCAAAGGTATCATGGACAAAATCAAAATCAAACTATGACGTTTATTGAAAAATCTCGGAAGCTGTTTTTTGCAACTGAACCACTGATTCTAAAACTCAGAAATAACCGACATATGTAAAAGAACTGTGATTTTTATGAAATTTGATTAAATTTGCACTGGTTCATTTATCACCATTGTGGAATAAAAGTTCCTACAGCCCAAGACTAACCAATCTACCCTAAGATCTAACAATAAGCCTAAATATGTTTCAAAGGCGTTCAAATATCTTTCATATTTTCTGACATATTTAATCTTAAATGCAGACTAAGATTTTCCAAATGCGTTTCAAAGTTCCAAGAGTTTATATAATTCGATTTGGCTAGTACATTGCTTTTTAATGATGTAAACTTTTCTTTGCGCATTTTTTTTAAAGAAATAATTGGAGTATTTCTATTATTTCTACTTAATGGGTTATTTTTGATTAGTTCGGGTTAGTTTAGGTAGTTAGGTAGTTTGGGCTAGTGTGAAAGAGCTAAATTAAAGCGCATAGAACACGCTTTATTCGTGCTAATGTTTAGGTTTGGTAAGCTTTATTAGTTAATCCGGTTTACCTAAATCAAAGCCGCTTCATGCGCTTTCCTTTTTGCTAGGCAATTTTAGCTTGTAGCACTGTAAATGCTACCAAATATAGTAATACAGTTTCTTCCCTTTCACTAGTTGATTTATGTGTTCGATATTTCCGTTACCATTTTCCAAACGCACATCAAGCAGTATCGACGAATGCATTTCCGAAGGATTCATGGTCGCCCCGCATGTCCAAACCTTCTCTTGACGGACGTCTAAGATAATTTTGGCACCTGACGAGACCTTCTCTTCCGTGCGCTAGGGTAAAATTCCCTATCTTGTACTGTATGTATTGTATAGAATCAAGCACAAATAAATCGCCGCGCATTTATTCCGAGACAAATTAATGCAGAAAATGGACCTAGTGGTCAAAAATAACGACGATAATATCGCGATATTAATACTCGTCTTTGTTCACCTTACGTACTCGTTTAGTTTGAAAAAAAAATAAGTACCCTTAATATATATGGTATCTTGGGTTCGATGAGGATATGGAAAATGCATGTAACAACTTTAAATATAATAAATAATTATACAATTCGCCATAAAGTAACTGTAGATTCTACATGATAAAATATACCGTATAAGCCAAAAATGCTTCAGCAAAATCTTCCTCGTACAGGAAGTTTGATGTTCATTTTCGCATTTCTTCCATAATTTGGAAAATTTCGAATGAGGGGTTTTTGGCGGTGGGATCTCCAAATCTAAATTAATTTTTAGGTTACTTCTAGCAGATGCTGGTTACATTCTTCTGAATAAAAATTGTTCATTATAACTTTTTTATGCAAATCTTATCGCGATTTTGGGTAAAATATTCTGATATATTTATTATTTTTGAGGTAAAATCTACGCCAGATTCCAATTTACCCGCCACAAAAAAACTACTCCTAATTTTTACCGACTGTCTTTAGAGTTGTCGAAATTATGGAATAAATACAAAAAACTAACATAAAACTTTAACGCCCTGTATCTATTAAAGAAGCAACATTCTACTCAAGCATTTTGGCTCACAAGGTATATTTTCCTGTCTAGAATGGTGCATTCATTATTCACCTAATACCTATGCCGACCCGAAACCTTTTCCCCCGGCATGTTTATCTTTATATAAATTCAAATATTTAATATTTCACTTTGAATATTACAGAATCCATAAGTTCATACGTGAATCTCATTCCTCTGTCTTATTGTTTCACTCATTTTATATTGCTATTTCTAACGCATTTTCCTTTTAAGTTTATTTATTTGTTATTACTTTTCTTATACATATGTTTAAGTGGTAAATCACCAAGTATTATATTGTGTAACAATATTTAAGCAAATAATAAATATAAAAAATCATAAAACACAATATTCTACCAAATAAAAATATCTTAATTAGGCAAACTTTTAAAAAAAGTTTAGTGTCGAAATATACTTAAAACATATCCAGGGTATATGTTCTGCTACTTACCTTCAGCGTTTATTTTAATAGATATTGGAAAACTGTAAATATTTATTTATTATTTTCGGAACAAATAAATGAGCATCACAAAGCTGTCAAAAAATGTCAACTTATCGTGTTTCAAATATGTCGCTCTATATACGGTTCATTTATCGGAGAGTCCATTCGTTACTAAATCCGAATATACTAACCTTGACATCTCTATCTTCAAAACTAACGGAGAAAAATGAAAAAATTACAACTATCGAAAGAGGACAGCATAAAATAATGTTATGGCACAGTTTTTGTTATTTTTCTCATTTAGTTCTGAATCTTGTAATAAAAGCCAATCGATCTTGATGCACTCTCAATTTATTGGATTTTAGTTTTGTTATTTTACTCAATTAAATTTAGAGGAAGTGGCTGATTTTCATTTTTCGTTAGCCTTACGAATGTAATCTGTGAAGTTTGCATTATATTGATATAACCAGCCTCACGTTTATGAAGTTGTAACATTTTAAATTTCATATATTTAAAATTAACTTACATTTAGTTTATATTAGGCAGATTTGATATGCTTTCATGGGATTTTGAGCCAAAACCACATAAATAGGTCCTTGCAAGGCCGTATTTAGGGTGGGTGTTTGGGGTGTTCAAACACCCCCCGAAATTCTCCGAAATTTCAGATAATTTTATTATCTTAAATAGAGATAGCCAAAACGTCGACCGGTCAACAGCGTAGATCTTTTTGGTAGCCCACCGCAGGACTAAAATCATTTGAAAATAAATGGATAGTTTTGGAACAAAAATAAACAAAATTTGCCAGAATCACGTTGCTATAAGTCGGTCTCCATGTATGATACATGATGGGTTCAAAATCGTAACGGTCTTCTGAGATTTAAAGAAATGGTTGTGCCCATTGTAGAGTCTTTGTAAGAACTTTCAGCAGCTATGGATAGCGATACTTCGTCTAAGGCAGATCAATTTTTAAAAGCTATAATTTTTCCAGACTTCATTTTACGTTTTTGTACAGCTGTAGTTATCTTCAAACATAATCTTCAATTGTGTAAAATGCTGCAAGCTATCGGTGGCGATTTAGTTGACTCAATGGATCTTATTAATACCATCTATTCAATAGGTAATAAATGAAATGTGGCAAAACATGGATTTCTGCTTTTCTGATATTTTAATGAATCTGTTAAAATTTTAAATTCCATTTAAGGTGAGATGAAGGTGTCATGAATAGTCTCCACTCAAACACGTCGGCGTAACGTTGAAGCAAGTTCACCAGAAGCTTACTATCGTACAGCAATAGCAGTACCGTTTTTCGATGATTTTTTAAGTCAATTAAACGCCTATATGCCTGTAGTAAGTAGTTGTAGTAAAATAATTCAATGCCAATATTCGCTTTTCTTTTAATTGATTATACCTTACCTTCAAGCAAATTCATCAAATTGATTATACCTTACCCTCAAGCATATAATCATACCGTCCCATCAGCCTAAGCTCCTTTATCCTTTCTAATAAAGGGCAAACATAAAGGCGAATTTCAAACTGCATGCAAAATGCCCTAAACATCATTAAGAATTGGAGCGAAAGGAAGGTCCTTTCTAAATCCTAGGAAAACCATTCTTGTCCCGTTTTCAAAAAAAAGGAAACTAAAAATAAGAGCGCCCATCCTATACGGAACTCAGTTAACTTTTTCCACCGAGGTAAAATATTTAGGGGTCACACTGGACCGTAAACTTACCTGGAACAAGCATCTAGAAAACACCATCTCTAAAGCCACAGCGGCAATCTGGACATGCCGCAAAAATGGTAACCAAACACCAAACAATAATAAAGTCCACGGTCACCTATGCCTCACTGGTATAGTGGCCAAAAACCCAGCAAGTCACCGCTCGGACCAAACTTAATAAAGTGCAAAGACTGGCACGCCTGGGAATAACAGGAGCAATGTCAAAGTGCCCAAACGCAGCCTTAGAGATACTGCTGAACATGCCTCCTCTTCATCTAAGAAGGAGGCGTTTATCAGTGCTCACAGGCTATTCGAAATAGGCAAATTAAAGCCTGGAGATTTGAGTGGTCACCTGCATATCTTTGAAAAAATAAAGCTGGAAAATGTCAGCAAACAAAGTGACCAAATGAAGGTCATTTTAGACCTAGACGTCCCATTCGCAGTGGTTATTGATGTCAAAGCTAGTCTGGGGATGTAAGCAAAGCTCTAAAACAACTAGCAACACACAACCAGGCAAATTTAATGTGGGTTAATGGCCATAGAGGCATAGAGGGCAACGAAAAAGCTGACTGTCTTGCGAAAGAAGGAGCTGGAACATCATATTATGGTCCAGAGCCCTACTGTGGTCTTATGAAGAGCGGAAGAACTAAACAAATAGGAAAAATACCAACTGTCGTCCTACTGGATAAACACTTCGGGACTAAGACAGGCAAAAAGGTTTATCACCATCTCTGCGAAAAGAGCAGAACATCTCTTAGACACCAACAGAGCACATATTAAAACTGTCGCCGGACTGCTCACTGGACACTGCCCTGTAAAATACCACCTAAAGGCAATATGCAAAGCAGAAGACGACCAATGCAGATTTTGTGATAATGCAACTAAATCCGCAGAACATTTACTCTGCCAATGTCCAACCCAACTCTGCAAAGGGCTCAAGTACCTTGAAGGAGTACAGCTATCACCTCAAGAAGTGATTCAACTACCACAAAATAGCTTCGTTTGGAAGAAGCCTACGTCTCTTGGACACAAATTAAGTTGTAGATACATGTACAAAATATCTGTAAAGGTAGCAGTGTCGGGCGACTGAAACTAGCCGAAACGGCTCCTTAGCAATTTACAATCTACCTTACCTTGGCTCAAGGATATTAGAAATTCAAAGATTAGAAATTTATGTGGAAGGAGTAAGGCGCCACGCGTCGGCTTCATGTCAAATTTTTAGGGGAACATTGGAGAACCCTGTTGCGTTGCAGCACTCGCAATGCATGCAGCGCGAACTATACAAAATTGCGACATATTTCGGAGTGCTGTGAACCGTGCTCAATGGTGTAACATATGAAGTTTATAGTCTTGTCATTCTCGTATCTTTGCCTTACCTTAAAATAAAATTCCATAACAAAAATGGATGTGGCAGCTTGTAAAAATACTCACTAGTAGTGTCATTTTTACTTATAACATTATGAAGAATTTTCATGCATCCGTCAGCGCTCTGATTCTGATTGATCTGAAAGTGGCAGCTGTATATCACCGGCCATCGCATGGCAGATTCATGAAAATTCCCTTTTTGGTGATATTTAGATATTTTATGTAAAAACACCCACCGAAAAAAAATCCTGGCTACGGCCCTGGGTCCTTGTATACATTATCTTTAGTTACCTGTATGTATTTTTGATGAATTAGTTACAAAATCTAATTTTCTTCACTGAAGAATTTTTACCTACTGGATTGGAGATAGTCACATGGAATAGAGGTTCCACACACCTATAAAATCTTCTTTAGTAACCTTGAATTGAGATTTTTCCTCTTGCACCCTTACTAGCTGTTTGCTAGCTTGCGTGCTTATGGTGCTCATCATTTCCGCACCTTACAAAACCAACCACTAGTGAGAAGTAGTCAGTGGATACTGTGGTGTAGCTTCAAAAATTGGCAAATATAATGCCATATATATTTTGTCATAGTATCGGCCGTATCGTCTCGTAAAGGTATTTTAGGTGTAGTGAGGTTACCCGTCCTAAAAAAGCATGTTATATGCTAGTGTGTCTCTATTGGATAGTTAAAATTGAAAATTAACTTCCTCCTTCCCTCGTTTTTCACTAGCCTAGAGAGTTTCTCCGCTTTCATTTCGTCCATCTGAGGCATTTTGCCGAGGTGATGCTGACCACATGGTGTGAAAAGTAGCTTCGCACGAAGCACCAGAACCATAATTGGGGCCAGCCAAGTATTTGTGGGAGTTGAGGACTAGCCACCAACCTCTGCCAGTGGATACGACGTCCGTAGATTCTTCAGAATACTAGTAGGCCTTATAATTACCTAACCTAATTTTTCAAACTTACCGCTAAGTGACTTTTAGTAGATAATTATCTTTTGTTGTCTCTATTACCGTTTATTATTGTTATTTTATTAATTGATACAGACTTTGTGTCTCATATTACCTTGGTTATCGAATGCCAAGCTAATATGACCGTAAATATTCGACTTAACATTTTAACGTTAAATGACTTTAGGTCATTTATTGTCTTGTATCGTACCTGTTGCGGTTTCTTACCATAATTTCGTTTAAAAATACTTATTTTCTTCATTATCATATTAGATATTATCTCCGTTAGCGCATTTCCTGCTAATGTTATGCTAATTATCTGATTTGTATTGCGTGTACCTACTTAAACGATACACTTATACTGTAGTTTGCTGTAAGGCTCATGGAAGTAATCCGTCTTACTTAACTGCAACTTTAATTTTTTGCCTTAATGCAGTCACCGAATTGAGCTAACTTCAGCTTCCCCTATATATTTTCTTCATAGGTTAAATCATTGATTTAGTATATCTTTATAAACTGTTTATTTATTCAATGATGTTATTGCTATCATGAGATTAATTTAAAACAGTTTAGTAAAGTAAGTTATATTTACAATGTTTTTTGATTAACTGTGTTTAGTCAGATCTTTAAGGATTCAAAATTTAATTATAACTATTTATAAAATGGGGTTTAGGCAATATTAATAATATAGGGCTTAGATTAAGACCTAATAGTCTGATAATTCGGATGATAATCATTTTAGAGAATCTTCTCATTATTTCAGGTGCAATACCATAACCTCAATTTAAACTGGGAATTAATTAATTTTCCTTTGTGCGGTTTAGGCTGTGAAAGTATTTATTATTTAACTAAATAGTTTAATTGAGATACTGATGTAAAATTCATTCATTTAATGACAGAATGTCATCTCTATACGTGCTTTGAATTAGAGAGGTAACGGTAAAAAGGCGGGCAAGAACTACAAGTTTTTTTTAACGGAAAATAGATTTAAAGATGTAAAGTTTCAGTTGTATCGATATAGGAGGTTGAAAATTTAACACGCAAAATCCTATGACCAGAGTTAAAAAATGCACTGTATTATTATATAACAAAGTACCGAAGTAAGCATATTGAACTTTATTAAAGGACCAATAAGAAACCATTAATTCCAATATGGTTAATGCCTGTTTTGTAATCATGTTTCAAAAATTCAAATCGTATTGTGGAGACCGAAATTACCGCAGCACTGAACAAGACCAAATTGGACAAACAATTAGCTAATTCGCAGTTATAATTCGAGCGA
>MU183910.1:374045-396783 GCA_016904865.1 Pissodes strobi
TCGCATAAAACAAGCTTTTGACTCAAATACTGGCTTGAATTATGCGGCTTCTTCAGATTAATGTACACCCCCGTATTAAGTTGCAAAAATGCAATTTTACAGTTCAATAGGACTAAAGTAGTTAATATAAATAATTATGAAGTCAATAAAATAAATAATTAAATATTTACAAGGTAAAACTGGTTCTGCTCAGTAGACAACAATAATAAGAAAATAATATGAAAGTTATACTAGAGGTTGTATCCAAAGAAAGACTTCTAACTAGGGTGTCCACTTATAGTATATTTATGATTATTGTAGAGATGACATATCACTTTTATGCCTTCTGAAATATTTTTCTGTATCGCCATCGTCAACAAATGTTAAGAGATAAAACATTTTCTAATTTAAGTAGTGCTATAAACATAGCAGGAGCCTCTTCTCCAGCTAATTCATAATGATTCCAGCAAATCCAAAGCGCCAAACTTATGTTTTAATATTATTCGGAAAGGCAGAGATAATATAGTCGTAACTTAATCACTGGGAGATAAAAACGTAGTTTGGGATGAAGCAATCTTCATTATATCCCATTGAGTACACAAATCAATTATCGTTATCAATTTCCTAAATCCGCAAACCTTATTAGTTTCCGAAATCAGAACGTCCGCCGACATCGTAATATGGGCCGGTTCCAAGCGTCCGGCTTTTCAGCAAAACCTCGATTTCGAAAACAAAACTTGGGATCGCCGCAGACTAATATAATCTCCGATATTGTTACAGTCCTTTCAATGTTATGATTACCTCTTCAACTGTTCTCTCTGATGCATTTACTCTATGCCACAACCTTAACCTAACTAACCACTCAATTCAACGATAAGCACAAAATTGATTTAATTGAAATATGGATCTGCTTTTGTTTTTTTTTTGAAATTTTCTAGCTTTGATTATAGGTTAACAAAAGTTGACTTCAACCTGACATTATTATGAAGAATTTATAATCCAGCAACGCATTATACATTTTATCTTTTTCAAAGCAATAATTTTTATAATTCTTCAGAGGCCAGCCACTCGTTTGATATATATTTAAATACAAAATTGTCAATCTTACGTCACTACTATGCAAACTGCTGAATTCTCGTCTACAGCTCTATAGTATTTTTAAGACCTATTTGGACGAATCAGTAGCTTCAGTGAATTAACGTATGCGGCTTCTTGAACACACAAGTAAAATTCAAATTAGGTTAGGAACATGTGAAGTCAAATGGCTGACATCTAACGGATCATTCTTAGGGCATTGGCGGGTGGAGTAACGTGCTATTCCATATAAGTAGCGGCGTATTTTTTTTATGGCAGTGGTATACACACTAGAGCGAGATTCTATGGCGCTCGACGAGCGGTGTGTGTGCGAAGATGTTCATTGACACGATTCTTGAATTGTTGTAGGTTAAGGGGAAACAGATCTCCTGGGAGAGTTCCACGGTGATGCAGTGCGTCAAACAAGAGAGTTCTTGTAAATAGATATTCTAGGTGTTTCCAGTTGTACGACGAACTGGTGCGCTCTTGCCGTCTGTCGTGACTGTCTGACAGGAGTTGCCAGGGGTGGGATGAGGTGGGCCAAATCCTGGGAACATCGGCCTTGAAAGTAAAGTCCTTAAAGAACTAGATACGTAAAAGGCATCTGGACCGGACGGAATACCTGCCATCGTGTTAAAGACCTGCGCCAACGAACTAACACCCGTTTTTTCCAGGCTTTTTTCTCTGTCTTACGGTTACGGAAATCTTCTGGGAAAGTCGCTCGAGTGCAACCTGTTCCAAGAAAAGGTATGAAAACCACGCCCTCAAACTATCACTTTGCCTTGCTTTCAATAATCTCCAAAGTGATGGAACGCGTAGTCAATCAGCAATTACTCAAGTACCTCGAAAACAACAGAGTAATCAGCGATAATCAATACGGCTTTCGCAAAGAGAGATCGACAGAAGACATATTGGCCTATGTCACTCGTATATGGAGTAGGACAATTGAGAACTACGGAGAATCTCGAGCGATTGCGTTGGATATTTCGAAAGCATTCGACAGAGTTTAGCATGACGGACTGCAAGAGCAAACTGCCGTCCTTCGGACTGCCAGCCTCTCTCTGCAGCTAGCTTGCCAGTTTCCTTAAGAACCGATCTCTGCACGTTGCAGTTGATAGACACATCTCAAACACATTCATTATGAACGCCGGCGTGCCTCAGGGCGCTCTGTTCCTCATCTATACTATTAATACGAATAATCCTGTTTATGGTTTTGCAGATAAGAGTACCCTTGTCTCCCACTTTAGATCAGAAAAACCTTTACCAGCGACTGAGACTTATCATCGCAGACACGAGCAGATTACAGCAATTAATCAAGACCTGGAGAAAGTTCAAACTTCGGGCGACAGAAATTTGTTCCAGTTCAATGCTCCAAAGAACCAAGCACTAACGTCTAGCCGCTGACGATAACTGATTATCCATATGGTATTATTATAGCTTTGCATGGCCCACCGCTCGCTTCGCTCGCTACGGGGGCTCAATCTACAAAAACTAACTAAGTGCTAACCAAAACTAACCTAAAGCTAACCCAAACTAACCCAAAATTAAGAATTATTGCTTTTTATTTATTTACCTTTTTTCCTTAACTTTGGGTTAGCGTTGGGTTAGTTTTGGTTAGCACTCGGTTAGTTCTTTTTGATTGAGCCCCCGTAGCGAGCGAAGCGAGCGGAGGGCCATGCAAAGCCATAATAATACCATATGTGTAGTCAGTTACCGTCAGCGGCTAGACGTTAGTGACCCAAGCAATCACCTTTACCAAGGGGCAAATACAACGGGCCCTGACATCATTATGGCAGGATCGACCATTGCGTCATCCTCGTCAATCGACAAATATTATTTAAATTAATAATATGGAACATAATAACGCAGTCTATTGAGTATATTGATATTCTGAGCAGTCCAAGCACTTGGCTATTCGACCAATGAGTTTCCTTCTTGACGACGCGCCTCTCTCGCCCACGAAACTGCTGGCTCAGCCGGGCATTCCTCTCACTTCACAATGGTTGGGTAAGAGTTAGTAGGTGACCGCACCCAACAAAAGTCGACAGTTTTGTATTTTTGTTTGGAAAAAGTTACAGGGCATTTTCAAAGAGTACGAATTTTTTAAAAATTGCTATTTCAATTTAAATAAGTTTTTAAATTTTTAGCTTCAATAGAACGGCAAGAAGTACAAATTTAAAACAACTAGGATATAATCAAGCCATGAAATAAGACAGTTTATAGTTAAATGTTGTTGCGCGTAAAACCCTTTTAAATGAGTTAGAAATTTAAAATAAATAAGATGTACCCTTAAGGATGCGGCCAGCGCAACAAGTGCTCCGACTGCTCATCGGCGTGGATGTGGGTTAATTATTTACGTTTGACCAGAGCGCCACTAGTTTTGAAATATCTAAATCTGCAACCCAAACTAACCCAAACTAGAAGGTCCTCGGTCTTGAGAATCCTTAAGAGCGACTCAAAAATCAAATGACTGTTAACTACACTTGTTTGGATGAGGTAGCTCAGAGCAAATAAAAGACGGTAACGGTCGTGCAGGTTTAAGTTTATTGGATGCTCTTTAGGTTTGACGTTCAATTTTTGTCGTGTTTCTTTCGATAAACAAACTGATATAAATATAAAAAAAAATTAAAAGAGCATAATTGAAAACAAATAATAACCTGATATAGGCTTGCAAATAGAGATCATATCGGAAGTAACAATATAACATGACAAATGATTACGAAAGATCCAGAAAACGCAATATGCATAAGGTATCTATCGTCACATGATACTAGTAATTAAGAGATCAGTATAATACCTATTGCTACTAAACCTTGTGCGCGTCTATCATGATATACCTGTCCGCAGTTGTACATAAATAAATCTTAACGAATTAGTTATGCAATGCCATTACGTAATATCATTATAATCAGAAAGTTAATCAGTCAGAACGACAATGTTTATGTCAATAGAACGCAGAAAAGAAATAAAACATGCAAATGTGGACATAGTACCACACCCAATCCGATTTAAACTACACACGTATCTCATCTAGTCTCCGCCAATATCACCTCCGGTCTTCTGAAAGCAGGCTGCTAGACGCGGCGCCGTGGGACCCATAAACTCTCAGTGACAATTGAGGTAATGCCGACCTGGACATTCAGTAACTCTGACTGCAGTGGACATCATATTAAAATAACCAACTTGACTGGCTGACCGGTAGCTACTTTATTCGATCCAAATAAAAACCCTAAAAGAGAACAAGCTCTAAGTAAACATTCTCCTACTGCAATTTTAGGCAGCCCCTTCTTTTAGAACACTCTCCACATAAAGAGTATTGAAAAAAAATAAAAAAAGTTCCACATAGAAATTTAGCCGTCCTTGACAAAATGGCGAAGGCCATATAGCCAATATCATATCACCCTATAGGTAATTGGCATAATAAAAGCCCTAAGGAAAACTAAACAATCTGTCCGCTGTTTTACTTTAATTTGCCTTTTGAAAAATTAAAAACCTAGGCAAGATCAAAGCCTGTCCATTTATACAATCACTATTAAATCATTCACTTAGCTTATGTAGTTCTTGTAATCAAAAATTCAAAGTAGCAAAAAATTTATTAAAAGTCATATAGAACCATTATACAATCTATATCCTATTATACAATACGAGTTCCCATAAAGACAAAGGAATCAGCTATGGGTGATCGACTGCAATATGATACCGAGGACGGTATCATGAATTACAATTCAATACGCTTCATGTCCCCTACATATTACTTCTTGTAAAAGTAATGGATATATTAAAATTAAGCTATGCCTGTTTCAGGTAGAAGTTATCTTATCTTCGATGATATTGCATGATTGTTGACATGATTTTGAATATGATCCATAATAACACTTTCTATATAGCAGTATTGTGCAGTAGATTCAGTCCCCTCTGATAATTCTTAGAACACTATACTTTAGTGATTTACACCATGAGAAAAGAAATCCTCCTGTACAGAAAATAAATGAGTTTACAGGGTGGCCCGTTTATGCGGGGCCTATACCTTATCTCGAAAAGTATAGTATTTACAAAAAAAAAGTTTGTAAAAAAAATTATTTGCTTTAAAACGATCTTCAATTTTTTAGCATTTGTTCAGCTCTCAACTGATGGTATACAAGGTGATAGAAAAAAAACAACTGGTTTTAATGACACACCCTGTATTTAATTATATATTTCGGGTTATGTTTCAACAGTTATAGCCATGACGCTAATTGAGTTTCTAAACTTTAATAAACGGATTCGTTTAAATAAAATAGTGATTTCCCTCAGCAAATACAAAAATTTCAAATAAGTAAAAAAAATGACCAGTGTTGCCAAGATTCGTAAACCGTTATTTTTCTATGGTTTTTCAAATGGACATATCATTAGTAATTTTAGAAATATATAATACTATGGGGTTCTGGCTTACCGTTTTGAAGCAAACTGATTATCTCCTGGCAGAGGTGAATATTTCCACACTCATGCATCAAAATTGTATTAACGCATACAAACTTACGTAATGTATAAGAACGATATATGTAAATAACTAAAAATTAATTAAAAATCTACATTGTTGCCAAATTTGGATTTTTTTGTTCAAAATGTAGGTATTTAGTTGAAGTAGAAGAAAATCTAACGAACATAACAATTCCTCTTAGGTAGTTTTACCAAGAATGAGAACGAGATCAAGTCAAGATCGTCCACCTCGAACGCCAAGGTTCAATGTTTAAGGGCCAGAAAAAATTCGACCAATAGGCCAGCTTTACCATGTCCTACGACAATACGTAGAATACAACAATAAAACGTACTTAAAGTTGTGCGATCTTATGTATTGCTGGCAGGATAAAGAAAACCGACGATAAAACCATTATCCACAATGACTAATCAAACAGGAACGGCCTCATTCCGGCCCGCGTCCATTTTAAACTCCCGACATCAAAAACGCTAAACGCATTAATACGCGGCAAAATAATTCACGCCTAAACGCACCAATAGCCAAGAGCCTGCGTTGGAACCAGGTAAGAAACAACCGGTCAGAGTTGCCAAATTTAAGAAACACAACTAAATCATCTTGCCTGCGTACATCAAGCAAAAACTCAGAGAGTTGTTTAACTTCAAACTGATGGTAGCACATTAATAAATTATGTCGTTTCTTGTTGGTTTGGTCCGCAAACACATCAAAATCGCACGAGGATCGCTAGAGAAACATGTACACTTGGCAACATTCCAAAGATGTCCCTTAAGTTAGGCAACCAACAATTTTATTATTATCAAATTCAGCTGTCTCACCTCATCTGAAGGTTATCATATCAGAAACAAACATTGCCTGAATTTTTAATTTTCCCTATTAAATATTGAGACGAATCCAGGAAAATAATCGATAAACTCCGAAACGAATATTTCTGACATCCATGAGACTGTTTTAATGTATATTATCATCGAGAAGGTGCTTATTCGGGAAGGTAAGAGAAGTATTGAATGTTTTGAAATGCACTGCTATAAATGCTTGTAACTTCGAAGGTTTTTCTCGATAGCGATCACTATCGATCCTATCAAACAGCTCGGTTAAATCAAGTTACGTATACGACTACAGAACTCTCAATTTTGCCTGGAACAGCTCGATAAAAGGCTAGGGTCATACGACAACCATGCAGGTATCTAAACGAATAAGTAGCATTATATTTAGCTTGATGGCTAGCATAATAGATGTAGGATAAAATGTGAAATAACTGACTTTATTTGACCTCCATCTGTTGCATGTTTTCATACCTAATTGACATGTAACAAACATAGCTGCACTTGGTGAAAACTCCTTTTCAATGGTATGTATTGTAAGCAAATGATTTCTGAGCAAGATAGATGAACTGTAATTATTATTTTTTAGTTTTAAGTTATGACTACCACTTTCAATAACCACATAAAACTATATATTAGAAAAAAATAAATTATAGTTTTTAAGAAATTGCTGCTTTTGTTTGTAACCAACTTACAAAATATACACTACTTTTCCCGTGGATAAAGGGGACAAATACCATTTGAGCTATTTTCATGTCTATGTCCAAAAAATAGCTTGCTAAAGTAAAATTAATAAGATATTGCATGTAACAATGGAACAAGACTACAATAGCATAAGGTGTCTAGAAAAAAATCGTTAATGTCAGCTTTCTCTAAAGTTGCATTTTGTTAGTTGACTCCTTCATCCACTCGATCCTTCATTTGAAAAATACACGTAACACGCCAGTAAAAAATGCTTGGTCTGCCAAGAAACAATTTTAGTTTATTTTGACACCTGCGCCAAACAAATCCGAGACTATCAGGAGATCGTAAGAGCTGACTTAAGATTTTATACCCGTACAAAAAATCAATTTTGTCCTTTACAGCAGCACGAAGTATCTTGCCAGCCTGGACTTGTTTAAAATTTAGTAAAAATCTTCTATTGGTCATTGAATTACTTCAAATCATCATCTATTTTATTTTTTTCATGATAATTGCGATATTTTCTTGCTTGGAGATATAGAAGATGTGAAAGGATTTAAGCAGTTGTAACAGTCCGATTTTGCCAGTGTCAAATATTATTGAATTTTATTTATAGGCCGCATTTAGGAAAAAGATGCTGTATTTTGCACTCATGGGCTTATTAACTCTAAATTTATTGATTCGATTTGCTGTTGATACGCTTGAAATTGCCGCATTTCTTAAGGTAAATTAACTCTATTCTAAGTATGGGTTAACAATATATTTGTATTAGCATTTATAACACGTTGTCACTATATTTATTTTAGTTGATAAGCGAAGCACATTGTTATTAGAATAGCTTGGCTTGATTTATATTACATTATCGTAGAACAGCCAGCAAACCGATTTATATTTTTAAGAAGTCTGTTAATAAAACCCACAAATACGCTGCATTTGAATCGTCGATCCATATCTTAATTTTAGTTTGAATATTTCATAACTTTTTGGGAACCCCTCGGTTGCTGATCACCAATTGCCGGCCGATCATTTCTGAGGTCGTTAGATCGTTTTGGGACCTCTCATTTTAAATATATTTATCTATTCACACGGCAGGCTGCAGTTTTTGTAATTTTCGCTTGTTCGTTCCGAGTAATAGGAATGGGCTATCCTCTCGTGATTGTCGCTCTTGATTTAGATTTTTAGAAATTTATCATTTTCGTAGGAGTATTTCTTAGCCTTTCTTGAAAAATTTAATTTTGGCTCATTAATTGTGGCTTTCGTTGTCGTTTACCATAATAATAAGCGAGAACTAAGTCGTTTATCATCTTAGAATTATTCCTTGTATCAAAATCACTTGGCATTTTCAGCCCATTACTATTTCCCGTTCGGCCGTAGTTTGTTTTAAATCTCATAGAAGGAGAAAGGCAAATTGACGAAAATTAATCGAGAGTTCTTCTGAAAGTACCTTTGAAGGCAAGAATAAGGTTTGCTGTGAGTGCAGTCATATCATATAGAGACTCCACATTTAGTATTTTGATTTAATAAGAGCCATTTCTTTGGGGACTTATTGTGTTGTTTATGTTTGTGTCTTGACACGACCGATTTTTCGGGATCTAAATACTGTACTTACTAGGCAAGCATTTTCTCTGAAATTTTTCCCTATGGCGTGTGAAACATGCGGACGACGCCATGACGCTAATGGTTTTCCCCTTATTTCTAGAGGCTTTCAAGTTCGTCGAATAAGACCGAGACCGTCGAATGTCCTCATAACCCTCACACACTAACGAGGTAACTATTGCTACAGTTTTTTTGCCTAAATTATTGATTTAATTGCTTTATCTGTGTTAACCTTTTTTGTGCATATACCGCCATTTGCTTTGCGTCCCATATGTTATCTTATCTACTCAATTTTATCAAATCTGAATTTTTATTTTAATATAACTTGAGTTTTGATCATATGGGGAAGTTTATATTTTCGTTTAGGCGTGATTCATACCTATTTTTTTTTATATTCAAGTGGTCTGTACCTCAGTATTTCTTTGATTTGCCGATGGTCATTGAAAATTCATTGATAATTTTTTGGGGGAATTTGTTTTATAAAGAAAATATATTCATGCGGGGGGGATATAGTTTGGGTTAGTAAGTAAGTAAGGGGGCTTCGTCTAATGCGTACGGGGATAACCCCGTACTGAAATAATTCAGGGTTTTACGAGCAGGCTAGAAGCAGGTTTTATTTGCGGGCCACCACTTCCAACATCAGGCTACCACCTTTACTATCAGGCTGCCAGTTCGATTACGTGGCTGCCAGTCCTGTCTCCGGGCCTCTTTTATTGGCGAGTCATCTGCTAGTCTCACCCTCAGGGCCAGTGCCCTAGCAGTACCAGCAGGTGCCCGGCACATTTACCAGAGTTCAACGGATCTAAGTGGTATCGTACAGGAGCTTAAGTTTATTTACTGATTTATTATTATTAATCGCTCTGATTTTCTTTCTCTTTAATATAAATCAAGTATTGACAGGTTTTAAAACAGTTTCAATAATTTTATTCCTTTCATTCATTTATCGAGTAACATAACCGCTCTGAATTTTCTTTTTTTTAATAATATAGCATTGACAGCCAAGCTTTCAATAGTTTATCCTAATTTTATTCCTTTTATTAATTTATCGAGTCATTTGATTTAATTATTGTGGCCATTCATTGTTACATATTATTATTGCTACATTTAATATCAGTGCAGCTATTAGCGCACGCATACCTAGTTGTAATTAGCTTAATTAACATCAAAGTGTTCACTTCGGTTAGTAGTATTTAGTGCATTTAGTTGTAAGGCATACAGAACCGAGTATTAACAACAGAATTGGTCTCCGTGCAATCACCATATTGTACCTCTTAGTAGTTAAATTTAATAGTCATTTGACATTCTTTTGTCTTTAACTAACAACATCTCCATTTAACTTGCCATATTACTCCAGATAGATTGTTGCTGTGTTTTCAAAAAAAAAGAACTTAGAAGCAAATATATTGTTCCTTAAATTTTAGATTGTGTTTTCTTGTTAAGTTAAACTTGAGTACCTTTTGATTTAATAAGCCGGCCTAGCCACCCTCCACAATACCAGCGGAGCTTTTTCAATTTAGTTGGACAGAACTGGTGGCGCTCTAACGACCCGACTACCGGAGCCGGGCATTTGCAATACGACTCTCCGGGGCTAAGTTTCTGTTTAATTGCAAAAAAATTACTTTTAACTTCAATCAGAAAAACGTGTTGAACGGTCTCTAAGTTCTTTTCGACTTTTTTGAATACTAATTTCAGAAACATTCGTTCCGTTCGATTTTCAATGGGAGCAAATAATTTATTTTCTACTTCTCTATCATATACATCAACAACTTGATCAATACTATATTACGTGTGGTGCTTCTAATTATTGTTTTCCCCTGTTTGTTTGCTATCGTCACTTCGAAATAATAACGCAACGCAGGCAGCCGTTATAGTGTTCCGCATAGTAATGACAGTGACCCGGTTTCTAAGGATCGCCCGGTTTTCTTTCCTGCCCCGTGTTAAATTTGCTGACAATACAGAACAACTAAGTTGGGGTTTAGATTGCAAAATACACTACAACATAG
Organism: Pissodes strobi; assembly: GCA_016904865.1. Lineage (NCBI taxonomy): Eukaryota > Metazoa > Arthropoda > Insecta > Coleoptera > Curculionidae > Pissodes > Pissodes strobi. The sequence goes on from MU183910.1 coordinate 384,677, forward strand.
GTTTATTCACAATATCAAAAGACAATTTTTGCCCTCAGTGTGCGTTTCACTAACTGTCATCAGGGGATAATTAAATCTGAAAATACAGAACAAGGGATGAGATAAGCTATGTAAGTAATGGTATTCGATTTTGAATATCCAGAATAGCCCTATCTAGGCCTCTGCAAGCCAACTATGTTGTTTTACAAAGATTCTACGCGAATACAACAAAACATAAATATTTTTTCACGCACTGGCAATTACTTAATTTAGAGTCTAACATAGCGAAATATATAAGTCCTTAGAGAGATCAAAGAAAAATCAAGCGAATTTTGTATTCTCATAAAGACTGTCTATGACATTGATTCTAATGTTTTAATAAGTTTATGTTATCCACCTTTATAAATTCAAGATTACCCTTCAATTGCTTTCTCAAATCAACTGATTTTTTATGCATAAAATATTTAATTTTATATATATAGGATTTTCGCGCATATTTAGTCCTCTACCTAGAGAGACTATTTCAAGAGATATTAAAAACTCCAAATACAAAAATTGTAGGGTTTTTATGAACCGTCAGGATCAGCTTGTCGTTTTTAAATGAATCGTATACATATGGTTCAATTATCGGATAGTAATTTCGTTTCTGATTCTAAAGATACCAGGGTGTGAGACCTGTATTGTACTGCAAATCTGAGTTCCATATGCAAATTTTTTGGAACATCTTTAACAGATACACCTGAAGTCCGGAATCTCGACGTAAACCCTTCCAGTAAATCTAGTTGTTGTGGATATAAACTTTTCCACCTCACTCCAATTACAAGTTGACGAGTTCGGAAAATGCGTTAAATCTTGTTTTTACATCCACAGATTGAGTTTAGCTTTGTCATACAAGTTATTTATAAAGTTTTCCCGGCGTAGTAATCACCCATGTAGCTCATTAGGATGTAATGCCAGATCAGCCAGGAAGCTAAAATCACTAATCCATTCTTGATCATCAAAGTAGGTTTTGTTCTTTTCTTCTACTCGCCAACGAATATCTGAGAAATAAACAACTCATACTCATACTCCGCATCAATATTTGACAAGAAATTTTGGAATGCTAGGCGATTGAGTCCTCGAGACCTCATGATCTTTATCATCTTTATAATTTCGTCCATAATATGCTAAAAATTATATTTTTTCGCTTATAAATTTTGCTGGTGTATAATACAATGATACTGAAAGAAATTTAAGTCAGCCTGACTTTTTTTTTAATTAAGGTTGCAAGCCTTTCAATTTCCAAACCATAGCTGGTGTTTAAAAATATCATCTAACTGGGCTATATATGTCATATCAGTACTTTCATCCATTAGGACGGAGTAAAAAAGAAAGTCGGATGGTCGATTTAATAGATATTTCTTTTGTATCTTCTGACAACTCTTCAGTTCTTCTAGCAAATGTTAGTTCTGATAGACTAATTTTAGAGAAAGGGTGCTTTTGCGATGGGTATAAAATTACTGCAGCTAATTCCATGTATTATTTTATAAATTCTTCATTCACGAAAGGATTCGACTTGAAAGCAATTTTTCCCATAGCTCAACTAAAAAGTATGGTGTGCTTAAGTTAAAAGTGAAAACTTCAACAAAACGATATAAAAAGTAAATAGAAAAGCTTCTTAAAGGCGCCGATCCAACACGATCACCCCTCGCTTAATAAGCAAGCGCCCTATTTCTTGCTACCGTCCCACTGAAATAGTTTTGACAAAAATGAATATAAATATACATCCCGACATAATACATATTAATAGTTGATAGTTATGTTTTATGTTTCCTTAATACTGGCAAATCGTTAATAAATCTACAAATTTATTTCAAAGTTCGAAAAATCTTTCTATAGCAATATTGTCCATGCTTCTACCCTTGACAATCATTGAGATTTCAATATTATCATCTCCTAAAATTTGCGTATGGCTATTGCTGGTATACTGAATAGAATAGAATTGAAGGGTGTTGGCGCTGGTACCCGCCTGTGCCACTGCAACCTATGCAGGTTTATTGTAGCACTACGAAGCATGCTTAGAGGACCTCATCCGGTCTAGTCTTCCTAATCAGACTCCACAAATGGAGTACCGGCTTCTCCATGTACCTTGCAGGTCCTGGTTTGGTCTCTCCTAGCCTTGCATACCTGAGCCTGCAGAGAGCCTCACACTCGCACCACACGTGTTTTGGAGTTTCTTCATTCTCCTGACAGAACCGGCAACGGCTATTATCTGCCAGGTCGAACTTTTCAATGTGTCAGTTCATTCTACAGTGCCCGTCAGCTGACCCACTAATATTCTTATCGTCTTGCGATCTTAAGTAGATATGCCGTGAATTTTGAGAATCCGTGTTTTATAAACTATTTGGCCTGTAGTTGCCCCGGTGTTTGTAACCACCAGTCTAGAGATTGTTTATCTATCCAGCTTTTAACTGCTGTTTTGAAGACTCTTCCTGCTATCCCGCAGTAGGGCTCAGGTCCCAACGTAACCTTACTTGCGCCCCGTTTTGCATGGCCTTCATGCCCCGTAACTTATTGTTACGACCGACCCGACCTCTTCAAGGGCACTTATGCTGTCTTTAACTAGTCTAGATCTAACCTTGTGTGCCCTAACTGCTTTTAAGGCGGCTTGACTGCCGTAGTATATAACTACCCTTCTTTTTCTAATGTTCAATTTCTCTATCTCCATGGTGCAGTGTTGAATTGCCGCAACCTCTGCTTAGAACACTGTGGCTTGACTGCCCTTTTTTATGGAGATATTTGACCTTGGGCCGTGGACCCCGGCTCCAACCCCTTTATTGGTCTTAGAACCGTCGGTATACCATGCTTGGTCCGCATTTATAGGAGGCCCTCCTCCCATTCTTCTCTGCTTACAATTGCTACTGAGAAGGTTCTAACAAACCCATAGGAGAGGGTTGTTTCGTCTGATGGCATTTCGAAGAGATACTTGATCTCCTTGCTGTCCTCTAGTTTCCAGCTTGTGGGTCTTTCCCATTTAATGATGGGCTTGTTGGCTTGCTTGAGCCGGTATTGAATAATTTTTACATTCCTCTGTATGAGAATATGTAATGGAGGTAGATTTAGCAGGACTTCTAGCGCTGCAGTTGGAGTTGTTCTCATCGCACTCGAGATGCCCAGACATGCCAGCCTTTGACGCAATCTAGTTGCCTGATTGCACCTGCTTGTGTGGCATTTATGCCCCAGGCTAAAAAGCCATAGGTTAGCATGCGCCTTACCACCATTTTGTGCAACTAGAGATTCAATTCGGGGCTCAGCCCCCAGTGTGACCTTGCTAAGATGCGGTCGCCAAGTCATAACTTGGTCAAAAGTGACACCTTGGAAAAGGGAATTATTATTCGGCTGAGCATTGGATATTTCAGATCCTTTAATGCTCTTTGCTTTGTGAATGGGACTATTGTCGTTTTCAGCGAATTAACTGACAGATCCTCCTTTTCACACCAGTTGCTTAATATGTTCAAGGCCTTTTGTGCTCTTGTTGAAACATAGCCCATGTTTCTTCCCCTGACTACTATGACTAAGTCGTCTGCGTGGCATAGGCAGAAGTATCGTTCATTTTCTATTTTGTCTAGTAGACTATCTGCCAGAATGGCCCACAGTAGTGGTGATAGGACCCCTCCTTGGGGGCAGCCCCTCCCCACCCATGCCGTAACCGTATCCGCACCTATGGTGGCAGTTATTGTCTAATAATTTAGGTTTGTTTGGATCCTGTTGCAGATCGTTGGGGGGATTTCTTTGTGTTTGAGCGCTTTAACCAACGATTTGACTGAAATGTTGTTGGAAGCACCCTCTACGTCCAGAAAGGTGGCTGTAGACTTTCCTGGTTGGTACGCATATTGACGCTCGTAAAGGGGTTTTGTCGAGAGATTGTTGTCGCGGATAAACCGATCGACTATATATATTGTCCAATGTTTTAAGCAGGACTGAAGTTAGACTTATTGGTCTGATGACTTTGGCGTTTGGTCAGGTGTCCTGCCTATTTATGGCAAAAATACGACCTTTGCTCTTTGTCATACCGCTGTCCTGTTGCCCCACGCTATGCATGCTCTGAGTATGTTGCAAATGTGTGGTATACTGACTATTGAATATCTCAGGAGCATGATACTTCTAAAGTGCATCTTTTAATATATCAAGAGTAAGCGCAGAATCCATTGAATTTGATATTTTGTAAGTTAATATGGTTTTACTATCCAGTAGATGGTTAAAGTTTTTAGCTTCAACTATTTGAATTAATATATTACCGACTGACAAGATGTACAGATTAGTCCAAATAAGAGTTAAATTTAAATTTAAATACTTAAATTTCTCTGTCGCTTGGCTCAAACCAACGTAAGCCGCCTTAACCCGAAAGAGCCCTTAATAGCTTAACGTAGATAGCGTTAAATTCTCTTAACGCGTAGACGTTTCAGTCTTATTCACTACCCAGGAAAAGTGTGCGAAACCCGTTAAAAGGAGTGTTCACTTCAAAAATATTTTATTAACGACCTTAGTTTTCGCAGTAACAAAAAATGAGGCAACAGTTTCAACGGAGCTTAAACTGTACGTATGTTACCGCCCATTAATGTGATAAAATGCATAGCTTTACTTACACAAGTTTGGCTCTCTATATTTGGCCTCTGAAGTGTATATTGTTGCAATCATTTCTTCAAGGCTTCCACTTTATTAACCTGCATCTAATTCTCTATTTTGCCAAATTTGGCAGCGTGCTTTGTCTAAAAATGTCTTTTTAAATAGGGTCATTTCATAGCAGCAATCTTTTCACGATATACCAAACACATCGGCTTTTTTTGAATATTTGCGGCTTTTCTTGAATATCTGTTCATTTTTCTTGAAAAAACTGTAACACGTCCGTGAGTATTGTTACGAATTCCATGGATTTAAAATTTTAAATTCGCCACTATGCATTACTATACTAATAATAAAAAACTATTTACACTATAAAACTCCATATTCGCTCCATACAATTCCAATGAAACCACTCAAGAAACTGCCGACGGCGACCGCGGGACCCTTCCAGAATCTTGTCAGCCAGCCGCGAAGTGTCCAGCGCAACAGAGTAGTTTTCGCACGATGAGTCGCTATTCGCTTGAAGTACCGTGACAATATCAATAACACGCAAGCCGGTACCGATTATTAGTAAACTAGATGAATGTAAAAAATATTAGACCACCTCAAATTAGACTTAAGGTGACTTAGAGTTTGTTTAGTATTTTAGAGGGTCAACTCTAGTTTAAAAATATTTTTCTTTCAGTATTGACTTTGTTCATTTTACTGTTTTACTTGTAAGCCGTAATAAAAATGAAAAGCGGCCCTCGAGCTGAAGACATCTGTATTAAACCAATAATACATTATTTTATACCGTTATTTTTCTGATACATTAATGCTATGGAACGGATTATACATTTTTCACGATTCATTTTAAAGATTAAGGTATTAAATCTGGTATATTATTTCGAATCAGTAACAATTTATTAAAAAAATAGGCGTGTACATGTTTTGACAGTTTTAAGATGCTCACTTATTTGTTCTGAAAATAGAAAATGATGTTTCATGAAAAACCATACAACTCTTGTATTTAAAGTTTTTTTAGCAGCTTTCAAAATAATCGCTCTATGTAGAATGCATAAACTCTTTACACTGCATTCAATTTTATAAATTAATATACAATATATTTAATTATTTTTGCGAAACAAAGTTACACAAAATTGACTATTACTTGATGTTTCCACTATAATCAAATTTTAAATTGTCAGTTTCGCTAACATCACATCGTAACTTGATCAGATGGTGGTTAAAGATGAAGCTACAGTGTTAATGAAACGTTCTAATTTAATGTCTGAATATAGTGAAAATATCAAGTTAAAATCAATTTTGTTTTATTTATTTCTGTAATAGTTAGGTTTAAATATGTTCTATATTGTTGTGGATGATTCATTCTTACCCTGGAATTGATTGCCTTTGGCTCCACAAATGATTGAATTTTATTTGAATTGTTATAGAGCCACTTCGGCCCCGGCTCAAGGATGTAAACTGCACAAGTGCAAGTTTAGTGACCCTAATGAAATGTGTACCTAATTTCGTCGATTCGGTATCTAGTCGGATACCGTTTTCAAGAAAAGCAAAAAACTAAAAATGAAAATGGTTAGCAAATAGTTAGGTTGTTAGTTACGGATTTCCAACCAAGTATTGACTGAATTAATTCATTTAAAAACTGAAAATTTACGTTTTTTTTTTATTATTGCCCCATAAACTATTTGTTTCACAGCTCGTCACAATAATTATTGTGGATAGCTTCTGTTTTCGACTTAATAACACTAACTTTTCTTGTGCTTGGATTTGTAGTCCTTAAAATTACCTTTTCAACAATGTATTATGAAATCTATACCAAATTAACATTTAGATTGGTAATTAGAAGAAGAAATGACACATAACTTTGGTAGTTTTTAAAATAATATTTCAACTGATAATTATTAGGCTGAGCACAATTAATATTGAAGAAGAATTTTAAAATTACCTTTTTTAATTATTCTTTGATTTGTTTTCTATGTAGATATCACAGTTCGTTATTTATCATAACTATTACAACCATAAGTGACAGATTGCAACAAAATTAATCAACACTTTTAATATTGGCTTAGCTTGAATAATTTTTTGCGTTTTAATATCATGAAAACTAAATATCTTACATAGGTTCGAACCCAAAAGCCTTGAGCTCACTTTTTGTTGAAAAATAATTAGGACTATAAAATATCAAATATTCAACCAATTTGACAGGGGGCGAATAGCGAGTGGTCGTCCACTCGCTACAGCTACGCTATTGCGCTGGACACTTCGCGGATCGCTGAAAAATTCTGAAAGGGTCCCGCAGTCGCCGTCGGCTGTTTTTTGAGCGGGTTTATTTGAATTATATCGAGCGAATACGGAATTTTATAGTGTGAGTAGTAATTTATTATTATTTTTATAGTGGTGAGTTTAATTTTTTTAAATCCATGGAATTTGTAACAATATTATTTCGCAAATTATTTTGTCGGCTATATAGCACGTATAATTATGAATCGAAAACGTATTTTTGGCACGTTAATGTGCGGTACTATACCTACAGTTTAAACCCCGTTGATAGTGCTAACTCATATTTTGTTACTGCGAAAATTAAGATCGCTAACAAAATAGTTTTGAAGTAAAACCTCCTTTAGGTGTTTATCACATTCTTCCTGGGTTGTGAGTAAGACTGAACTGTCTAAACGTACACGGAATTTAACACTGCCTCATCACATATAAAATGTGCGGTCTCCTTTATTTATTTCTTCTAATTATCACTAGAAATATTAAGTTTTTATTGCATGCAACACATGCTGAAAAGGTTATTTGAAGGGCTACACAGAAGCAAATAAAATTTTGAGATGGCGCACCTAAAAAAAACAAAAGACAGAATTATTAAGTCGAAAGCAAAATACAATCGACATTTTTTTTTTAAGATTTCACTTCTGTCGTGTGATCTTAACACCCACTGTTTTTTTCCAGAACAAAACGGCTCATCTTATCGAATTATAATATTTATGTCGGAAATATGATAAGATAAGCAATGCAATTCTAAATGTCATGGGAATTCGTCGTGTACTCACAAAAAAAAACAAATAAAAATCCTTGGATTGATTGGTCAAAGGTCAAAGCACAAGAATAAAAAGTTCTTTTTTATTCTTGTCGGTAAAATTTGGGATAAATAGAGTAAATTTGGGTTAGTTTCGGTCAACTTTAATTTATTTTTGTATAGAGTTTTTCACAAAACAGGTAACTACAATCTATCTGCATGTTTTGTGAAAACTAAGCAAATGCAGTGAACCCTCTGATTTTATAATTTTTGGGCTATTGCAGTAACTTGCAACTTTTGAAATAAACATATGTAAGATTTTCGATATTAGTTTGGCCTCTTAATACTAAATTAAAATGACAAATCATAAGCTAAATGATATATACAAAAACGTCCAAAAGCTAACCCAAACTTATTAGACTTGGATCAGTGAACCTTATGATTTAATAATTTTTGGGCTATTGCAGTAACTTGCAACTTCTGAAATAAACATATGTAAGTTTTTCGATATTGGTTTGGTCTCCTAATAGTAAATTAAAATGACAAATCCTAAGCGAAAGGATATATACAAAAACGTCCTAAAGCTAGCCCAATAAACTTGAATCAGTGGACCCTATGATTGTATAATTTTTGGACAATTTTTTTTTATGGCAGTGGCACACACACTAAAGGGAGATCCTATAGCGCTCGACGAGCGGTGTGTGTGCGAAGATGTTGACACGGTTCTTGAATATTTGTAGGTTGTAATTAGTGGGAAACAGATGTCCTGGAAGTGAGTTCCACAGTGATGCAGTGCGCCAGACAAAGGAGTTCTGGTAAAGCGATGTTCTAGGTGTTTCTAGTTGTACGACGAACTGGTGCGCTCCTGCCGTCTGTCGGGACTGTCTGACAGGAGTTGCCAGGGGCAGGATTATGCGGGCCAAATCCTGGGAACATCTGCCGTGAAAGTATCTGTAAAACAGAGACATTTCGGCCACATGTCAGCGATGTTCCAGACTATCCAGATTCCGGGTCAACTCCGGATCGCCGACGAGACGTACAGCCCTCTTCTGAATGGAATCCAGCAGCTTCAGGGTATGCTTTGGTGTGGCACCCCAGATATGTGAGCAATATTCTAAGCACGGTCTTATTTGCGCTTTGTAGAGCAAGAGCAACTGCTGCGGTGTATAGAGTTTTTTGTTGCGAAATAGCGCACCAAGCTTCTGGGAGGCTGATTTTGTGATGTTAGCAACATGATCATGCCATGACATATTGCTGTTGACCGAGACACCCAGCAGCCCGATTGACGAGGTTGAAGGAATGGTCGATCCTGCCATAATGATGTCAGGGCCCGCTGTATTGGCCCTCTTAGTAAACGTTGCTGCTTGGGTCTTTGCTGCATTGAACTGGACCAAATTTCGGTCGCCCCAAGTTTGAACTTTCTCCAGGTCTTGATTAATTGCTGTAATCTGCTCCTATCTGCGGTGATGAGTCTCAGTCGTTGGTAAGGGTTTTTCTGATCTAAAGTGGGAGACAAGGGTACAGTCATCTGCAAAACTGTAAACAGGATTATTCGTTTCGATCAGCAGGTCATTAATATAGATGAGGAACAGAGTTGTTGAAAGTATTGCTCCCTGAGGCACGCTCACGTTGATGGTGAATGTGTCCGAGATGTGTCAATCGACTGCAACGTGTAGGGATCGGTTCTTAAGGAAACTGGCCAGCCAGCTGCAGAGAGAGGCGAGCAGTCCCAAGGACGGCAGTTTGTTGAGCAGTCCGTCATGCCAAACTCTGTCGAATGCCTTTGAAATATCCCACGCAATCGCTCGAGACTCTCCGTAGTTCTCAATTGCCCTACTCCATATATGGGTGACATAGGCCAATATATCTCCTGTCGATCTCTCTTTGCGAAAGCCGTATTGATTATCGCTGATTATTCTGTTGCTCTCGAGGTACTTGAGTAGTTGCTGGTTGACTACACGTTACATGACTTTGGAGAATATTGGAAGCAAGGCAATTGAGCGATAGTTTGAGGGCGTGGTTTTCTTGCCTTTTTTGGAACAGGTTGCACTCGAGCGACTTTCCAAGAAGATGGGTAAATCCCTTTTCTGTAAGAAAGAGAAAAAAGCCTGGAAAAAACGGGTGTTAGTTCGTTGGCGTAGTTCTTTAGCACGATGGCAGGTATTCCGTCCGGTCCTGATGCCTTTTGCGTATCTAGTTCTTTAAGGATTTTGCGAATATCACCATGAGAAAACTTGACCTCTGCCATGGTGGTGTTGATGTTCGGTATAGCGGGGAGAGTCTTGCCTTGGGGCACGTCTAAGGTAGAGTGCGATGAGAACATTTTGGCAAGCATGTTTGCTTTTTCCTTGGCTGTAGTCGCCGTGATGCCATGTTCGTCCATCAAAGTGGGAGAGACGTTTTTGTAAAGTTGCTACTTACTGCCTGGGGCATTGCAAAAGTTTATTCCTGATCCTTTGATTGTGTTTGTCCTTAGTTTCATCGATCACACGCTTGCACTCGTTTCTCGCTTCGATAAAATAATTGCGATTTTCAGCGGTCTGATTTTGCTGCCAGTACTTATAGGCTTGCTGTTTCCTTCCTACAGCTCTTTCGCATCTTTTGTCGAACCAGGGCTTTCCTTTGGATGGTAACTTGATGGAATTTGGGATGTATGCTTCCATTCCTGAGGAGATTTACTTGCATGATCTCTTCGCAGCAGTCTGACGGGTCGTCAGTGGCAAAGCAGACGTCGAGCCAAGGAAAATCTGGGTAGAACTGCCCTAGATCGTCCCAGTTTGCAGAATTGTAATGCCAGATTTTGCGAGGCAATGGTGGATCCTTCTGTATGAGTGGCAATTCACAAACCGTTGTAATAAGTTTGTGGTCGGAGGTACCTAATGGCGGACCAACTGTAACCTTGTACTGGTCAGGATTGGTGGTCAGAAAAAGATCCAGGAGGACGGCGAATTCGCCCCTCTCTGAGATTCGAGTTGGTTCGTCTACAAGTTGAGTAAGCCCGCAGCTGATGGCAAATGCTTCAGCTTCTGTATCTTCGTTGTCGGCCTTGTTGTGATGTTTGAGCCAGTTGGTGTTGTGGGCATTGAAGTCTCCCAGAACGATTATTTCTGAACTGGGGTGATCGACCTGTATTGAGTTAAAAGTGGTAGCTAGTGTTGAGAAAAAGCTTTGGTAGGCTCTATCGCTCGGAGGGCGATAGAGACAACATATAAACTTGGTTAATCCCTTGGCGGTGAACTTGAGCCACATGACGTCAAGGTTGTTCGGTTCGAGTGTTTCCTCGCGGTGAAAGGTCTCTTCGGACAAAAAGGCATATTCCGAACTTATATTTAAATCGGGTATATAAGTCGTAACCAGGATAGAGGTAGTTCACTTTTGTTGTAGAACATACTTGTGTTTCTGTAAGGGCTAATATGTGTGGTCTATTTGCTTGTAGATGCTGGTGTACCGAATTTATGTTTGTATTTAGGCCTCTTATGTTGCAGAAATCTATTCTAAATTGGTTCGGTATCTTTGCTGTCTGTGAAATGCGGAATGAAGGGCTCCCAGGGCCACCCAGCGCCTGGAGATCCGAATGGCCGGGGAGTTTACTTCTGGAATATTTTGATCCTGGAAGCACCATCATGTCCATATATTCCTACTGTGGAACCCGGGACCACCAGCGCGGACTTGCAACTTATAAAATAAACATATGTAATTTTTTCGATACTGGTTTAGTCTCTTAGTACTAAACTGAAATGACAAATCCTTAGCGAAAAAATATATACAGAAACGTCCTAATGCTAATCGAAACTCATTAGAACTTTTGAAATAATATGTACATTTTTCGAAGTTGGTTTGGTCTCTTAATACTAAACTAAAATGGCAAGTCCTTAGCGAAATGATATATGCAAAAACGGCTTAAAGCTAATCCAAACTCATTAGCCTTGGACCAGTGGGCCCTATGATTTCATAAGTTTTGGGCTATTGCAGTAATTTGCAACTTAACAAATCCTTGGCGAAAAAATATATACAGAAACGTCATAATGCTAATCCAAACTTATTAGACTTGGATTAGTGATCCCTATGATTTAATAATTTTTGGGCTATTGCAATAGCTTTCAACTTTTGAAATAAACATATGTAAGTGTTTCGATAATGGTTTGGTGTCTTAACACTAAACTAAAATGACAAATCCTTAGCGAAACGATATATACAGAAAACGTCATAAAGCAACCTCAAACTCATTAGACTTAAATCAGTGAACCCTTTGATTTAATAATTTTTGGGCTATTGCAACTTATAACTTTTGAAATAAACATAGGTATGTAAGTTTTTCGATATTGGTTTGGTTTCTTAAAACTAAGTTAAAATGACAAATTCTAAGTGAAATGATATATACAAAAACGTCCTAAAGCTTGGGATAGAGTAAATTCAGGTTAGTTTGAGACCACTTTAATTTGTTTTGTGTATAGCTTCTCACAATGCAATCAGCTACAAACCGTATCTGATTGCTTTGTGAAAA